>UESW01005100.1:114911-200281 GCA_900491605.1 Calamus simplicifolius | reverse complement strand
ATACCCAGCTCACTGCTGTATCACCGACAGTGAAAACATAACCAGTGGTGCTCCTCCCACTGTCTCTGTCACCAGAGTGATTGGCATCTACAAATCCCTGTACTTGAAGACTATCACCTCCATAGCACAAACTGTAAGTTGATGTACCCCTGAGATATCTCAAGATCCACTTCACTGCATTCCAGTGCTCCTTGCCTGGATTCTGCATGTACCTGCTGACTGCTCCCACTGCTTGTGCGATATCCGGTCTTGTGCAAACCATTGCATACATTAGACTTTCCACGTTGAGGCATATGGAACTCTAATCATCTCATCCCTTGCCTTCTGAGTTGTTGGACACAACTGCTTGCTGAGCTTGAAGTGTGCTGCCAAAGGTGTTGACACTGCCTTTGCATTCTCCATATGGAACCTCTTCAGTACCTTCTCTACATAGTCCTCCTGAGATAGCCACAGCTTCCGTTGCTTCCTATCTCTGTTGATCCTCATGCCAAGAATCTGCTTCGCCTCTCCCAAATCCTTCATTGAGAACTTCTTTGCCATCAGTTTCTTGAGCTCTTCTATCTTCCTCATACTGGAACCTGCTACAAGCATATCGTCCACATACAAGGATAAAATAATAAACTCATTTGTAATGTACCTCTGAAAGTACACACAATGATCTGACTGGCATCTGGTGAAGCCTTTCTCTAGCATGAAACTGTCAAACTTAAGGTACCATTGCCGCGGAGCCTGCTTCAGACCATACAACTTTTCTTCAATCTGCAGACCATGTCATCCTTTCCCCTGACCTGGAAACCTTCTGGCTGGTGCATGTACAGCTCCTCCTCCAAATCTCCATGAAGAAATGCTGTCTTCACATCTAACTGCTCTAGATGAAGATCCTCCACTGCTACCATGCTCAGAATCACCCTGATGGATGTCATCTTGACTACTGGGGAAAAGATCTCCTGGAAGTCAATTCCCTCTTTCTGTGCATAACCCTTGACAACTAACCTTGCCTTGTATCTCTTGGTACCATCAACCTCATTCTTCATCTTGTACACCCATTTGTTGAACAGAGCTTTCTTGCCAGCGGGTAACTTCACAAGATCCCAAGTCTTGTTTTGCTTTAAAGAGTCCATCTCCTCTTTCATAGCCAACTCCCACTTGACCTTAGCTTCATCCTGCATGGCTTCAACAAAACATTCTGGCTCTCCAGAATCTGTGTACAAAACATAATCATTAGCAGAATACTCTGTGATGGCCTGGTAACCCTCGTGGTCCTTCTCAACTGTGGGGACACCGGCTGAGGTACCGATGTATGCATGTGGCTGTCTGTTCCAACCACATCTTCCTCCTCCACATCCTCGGAGTTTCCATCTTCAGTTTGCACTCGGGAATTTCTCCATCTCTGACAGGATCGAGTTCTATAAACTCTGTTTCTTTTCTTCCACTGCATCCTTCCTGTCTTTGTAAGTATGCTCTTCATCAAATACCACATTCCTGCTCCGAATGATCTTATTGTTCTGGAAATCCCAGAGCTTGTAGCCATACTTATCACCACCGTATCCAATGAAAACACACTTTGTAGACTTGGAGTCTAACTTACTCCTCTTCTCTTTCTCACTCAGAGAATAAGCAATGCAGCCAAATACTTTAAGAAAAGAAAGTTTTACCTGTTTTCCTGTCCAAACCTCCTCTGGAATCCCACCATCCAATGCACTGGATGGACTCCTGTTGATCAAATACACTGCGGTGTCCAGTGCTGCCGTCCAAAAATATGTAGGTAGACCTGAGTCAAACTCATACTCTCTCTCTCTCAAGAATGGTCCTGTTCATTCTTTCTGCACACCATTCTGCTTTGGTGTCCCTGGGACGGTCTTGATCCTTCTGATTCCATGCTCTGCGCAGTAGACATCAAACTCTCTGCTGCAGTATTCACCACCGTTATCTGTCTTGAGACACTTGAGACTTGCTCCAGTCTGGCTTTCACACATGACTCTCCATCTCTTGAAGATGCCAAAGACCTCAGACTTTTCCTTCATAGCAAACACCCAGACTTTCCTGCTGAAATCATCTATAAACGTGATAAAGTACTTATTGCCCACATATGATGCCACTGGTGCTGGACCCCAGACATCTGAATGAACCAACTCCAGCCTTTCAGTCTTCTTTTGAGTTCTTGCTAACTGAAAACTCACTGCTTTCTGCTTACCATAGATACACTCTTCACAAAACTCTAGATTCACCTTCTTTAGCCCAGGTAGAAGCTCTCTCCTGTGTAGAATATTCAAGTTCTTCTCACTAAGATGACCGAGCCTCCTGTGCCATAATGTAGTCACTATACCCGTGTCTCCTGCTGCCACTGAAACTGAACTCTCACTGTCTGCCAAGAAGTAGAGAGTGCCTGTCCGCTTCCCTTTGACAACAACCATAGACCCTTTAGTAATCTTCACTGAGAATTACCAAAAACGGATACATAACCCTCAACATCAAGCTGGCTGTAGAAATTAGGTTTTTCTTTAACTCTGGGATGTATCTGGCTTGTGCAAGTCTCAATTCTCCTGTCACTGGCTTCAGTACAATTGTTCCTTTACCCATAATTCTGCACTGCTGTCCATTGCCAACTGTGATATGACCAAAATCTCCTTGGATAAAATCCAAAAATAGGTGTCTCTTTGAGCTGCAAAGGTAAGAAGCCCCTGAGTCTACAAACCACAAATCTGAGTTTGCCCCATCGCCGGCTGACAGGCACACATCCTCAAAACGCTCAATAATACTCACAACATTTGCTTCCTGACCTTCTATCTTGCTCTCTGCACCTTTTTCCTTCTTCTTACCCCAACAATCCTTGCTCATGCGACCTTTCTTCCCGTAGTTCCAACACTTCATGGGAAATTCCCTTTGGACTTCTCTCTGCTCTTGGACCGGCCTTTCTCTGACTTCTTCCTCTCCTATGATCTTCCTCTGTATCCACCATGAGTGCAGCACTTGTAGAAGTCCCACCCATAGCCTTTCTTCTCATCTCATCATTCAATATACAACTAACTGCATCATTGAATATAAGGTTACCTGATACCGAGTTGCTGACTGTCATCATAAGATTGTCCCAACTCTCTGGCAAGGAATATAAGAAAAGAAGAGCCTTGAATGAATCATCAAAAGCAATAGAGACCGACTCCAATTGATTAATCATCGTGTTGAACTCGTTCAGATGCTCCGTCACTGAACTATTCTCAGCCATCTTCAAATTGAAGAGCTTTTTCATGAGAAATATCTTGTTTGAGGTGGAAGTTTTTCATACAGCTTTGTTAAAGCGGTCATCATATCCACGGTGGTCTTTTCCTTTGCAATATTATATGCCACTTGAGGTGTCAACGACAATCTGATCGTGGCCAGGGCTTTCCTATCCAGAATCATCCAATCTGAGTCGCTCATTGAATCCAGCTTCTTTCCCTCTAATGGAAGGTAAAGATCCTTCTGATATAGGTAGTCCTCAATTTGCATCCTCCACCATCCGAAATTATGACCATTGAATTTCTCGATTTTGATCTTGTCTTCTGCCATCTCTTTGTTGATTTGTCCGACCATAATAATATGAAGAAAACCAAGCTCTGATACCAATTTGATAGGGAATACAACAAATATTCCTCTAATGAGATCGCTATTAGTACGGTCAAGCACGCAGTTGCGATAAAATCAAAAAAAACACAAAATAATAATAGGAACCAAAATCCAAAAGAAAACAGCGAGAAACGAGGATTTTACGTGGTTCACCCAAACTGGGCTACTTCCACGGCGGCACAGGATCTGCAAGGCTTCACTAAGAGTTGAATCAGGTACAAGCCCTCAAACACACTCTCTCAGAAACTCTTATGATCCAGAGAGTTGAATCAGAATCTACAGCACACGGAGGATGTCCTCACAGAGCCTCCTTTCTCTCTTTTTTTCGCTCACTTCACCGGTTGAAGAAGACACACCAAGGATCGAAGACTCTCCTTCAATCTAATCCCATCCCCAAAACTGGCTCCACACTTTTGGCAACCATGAACTGATTTCCAAAACTGGCTCCACACTTTGGCAACCATGGACTGATTTGCTGCCTTAAAAATCTCTAACAAATCCTCCCCAAGATCAGATTTGAAAGTTGCAACAAATCCTCCCAAAATCAGCTTCCTTAGTTGGCCAAATCGAATTCAAAATTCGAATTCAAACTCTCTCTTGATGAAATTAAGCTCCATCCATCCATAACACCTGGCACCTAAAACACTGTAACGTTACCTTGAGAGAGAGACTGCCATATTTGCCAGAATGACACCTTGAGTGGACTGCTAATAATACTGTTTCAAACTCTCCTTTGCGTCTTTCAATGTCATAACTCCTCCAAATGACTCTAGGCTGAGCTACGGAAACGTCCTGATTCCTTAGCCTAAATTCTGCATTCTCCCTTATCCCATTCTACAAGATATCATTACATTCAATATCTGAAATGAACTAGGCTGTTAGCTTTCTCTGACTACACCTCAATCTGCACAATCCATCGTTGACTACATCAAATTTGTGTTAGCTCAGCACCCTAATCTCAGCTCGCTACCAATACCGGTGGAGGCACGTCAAATCCTAAAGAATTCCTCATTTGCTGCCATTTGTGTTTCGACCATTGTAAAAATCATGAAATTGGCGCTCAAGCCATTGTCACTGTCTCAAATGATGATACCAAGTAAAATTCAGACCTCCTAAGATAGATGAGAATTCATTAGCCTCCTACACAAACATTGGGGAATGGCCCGTCTTTTTCTATTACAAAAATTAAAAAGGTACTTGATACTTTACCTCCTGATAAGCATCTAGTTCCACAAACAAGTATGCATAAGAACAACCTTCCCTACCATTAAAGGGTCTCTTGAACCTTCTATAACAGCACATGCATCCAAAGGGCCATAGAAACACAAAAGTCTTATTGGCCTACATGACCAGATGTTCAGATAAGCATTACCCACGAAAGACCAATCTATCATAGTCCCACAACAAACTCATTCAAAAAAATGTGCTAGTAATAGTTGAAGGGATAAAAACTAGATGTCATTAATGTAAAGGGACCAGCAGCTGGTAGCTCAGTTAGTTGGCACCTACCTCTCAGGCTTCAGTACAAACCTGAGTGGTGGTGAATAACCACAATATTCTCAATACATAGACCATATAAGTGCCAAAAGAATATATAATCCAGATGGCTGTTGGAAATTTAAATCTCAGGCTTAAACAGAATATCAATTCCAACAATATTACAAGGATGTATCGACTGCCAACTATGAGTTAGTCCTGTCCCAGGCCAAAAATGGACAGCAGTCTGCACCATTACTAAGCAAAGTATTAAAAATACAATGCAGTTAAAATGCCATACACAGAACTCATAGTGAGAATGAGGTCTGAACACTCATTCACCAGAACCACCATTGAAAAATGTTCAGGCGTCCTGAAACAATATGAGGAGGTCACCTCGAGCAAATATGAGAAAGTACAGCAAAAGGAATAACAACCCCACCATTCTCAGCATAAATGCCTTTAAGAAAAGCCAAATTCCTTGCGGATTTCATCCATCTATTATAACATCTTAAGGATGGGTGCTTGCATATCTCATGAATGGTGAAGATTTTATTCACAAGACTATCTATTAAATGTTTTAGTGGCAATTGACTCATGCTAGGGTAACCCCACACATTTTAGTGGCCAAGATGTTTGCTTCTTAATGATATAGATCTTCCAAAATGAGGAAAGCTTTTGATGATAAAAGTAGAGGGAATTGCCTTGCACTTGGAAATTTTGTTGGAAAGGTGTAACAGGCATCTCGAGATTTCCATCACTTTTCTTTGCACAACCAAATGAATCAAACAAAGAATACAGCCAGCAATTTGTCAAGTAGACCAGATATATATATATATATATATATATATATATATATATATATATATATATATATATATATACACCAAATCAATGATATGAAGTAGGAAGAGCAAGAGATAGAGAAGATGTGTCTTGCAAGTTCATCTTACTCTTCATTCTTTCGAAATATGGCAGTGCCAGGACATTTGAGGGTTGTCAGCAGGCCTTACGTGAAGAAGCAGAGAGTGAAATGCAGCCAAGGATGACTTGCCGGCATCGACCGAAGAGAAAATTCCTCTATTGCAACATGCCGGCAGGTTGTCCTTGGCTACATTTTGCTCTCATCTTCTCATGCAAGGCTTGTGGAAAGGGCATATCACAGCTATCAATAGCCATGTTAGCCTGGACCGCTAAATAATGAGGCTTCATCAAGTGCATGTGGGGGCTAGACGTATGAAGCGAAAGGCCTGTTCAATTGCAATCAAGAACTTCATTTTTTTTTCCTGCACTTTTACACAAAACATACACATGCATGTGCACATGCACACGGAGAGAGATGGGGGGAGCATGGGATAACTAACAGCATAATCTTATGAGGTGCCAAAATATAATAGCATATTTTCTAATATGATCTCCATTCATAGATATCCAGACTGAAGCATTCTTGCTAAATCACAATACATCAAGAATCAAATTAATCATTACGCAAAAGATTTTGATTACAGATAAAAGAGCAAAGATCTTAAAATACAAGTACTCGGTAAAAAAAAAAAAGGAATTCATGTGATACAAGAATAAGCCCCTTAATTTTATGAGTCTACCTGTAGAGCACTTACAGTCGTCCATCTATTCGATCACTACCTGAACAAATAGAAAACTAGAAGACCATGCTCTTACAGTGCTGTTTATATAACCAAAAACATATTTTGCAGTTCCATTAATCCATTGAAACTCCCAAGTGAAGAACTGCCGGTTCATAGACTTCAGAAGCAACAAAAGAGCTTTAGGTGAATGCATAACCATGGAAACTGAAGCTTCAGAAATTGTACGAAGGGCCAACAAGCACAAGGGTAAATTGGTAAGCCACATTGCATTTTGCAGCAAGGCATCATTGACAATAATGAATGTTAAACGCCAAAACATAAAGATAACATGAAAGGATGAATACATAGGAAGTGCCGTTCCCCGCTTCTGGTGAATCTTTTATAAATATGGAATGGTAAATATAATTTTGCAAAATTGTTTAATTTTCATTCAAGGAACTTTTATGGTTCTCGGTTGTTCCAGCAACAAAGTTTCATTATATTGTTGAAAGCAAGGTCTTGCATGGCTCCTCTCTTGTTTGTTAAACGCATTTCCATTTATACGAGGCGCTTGCTTCATTTCTGATTCTCTTGAGCACTATCTGCATACAGAGTCATTGTTGGTGTGCATTGCTGCACTAAAAACCCTCTTTGTATATCAGCACTAAATATAATAACCACTGAAAGAATAGAACCATATTTCGTATACCTAATCTTAACCCTTCAAACACTAAAATCAAATACGTGCACTTGCATGTGCTTCGTGATAGAAGATTCGATATTTATTATGACCTCATAATTTTGAGATATTATAGAAGAAGACAAAGACAAACAAAAAATACTAATGATCAATGACCAGACCATCCATAATGAGTTTAAACGAAATGTATTCAATTAACAGATCTAAAAGACGGGAAAATAAAGGTGATGTAATTCAATGGGTAACTACTCAGCCTGATCAATAAAAATTTCATGGTTTTCTTATTGTTTTGCGCTCTCAGTAGCTTGTGCAATTTTGTACATCTTTATCTGTTGTTATGGATGGGTACCACAACACCACTCCAATCATTTAGCACTTTTCTAACCTTTAACATGCATCTAGTCAAATCTCAACTCCTATCTTTTATCTAAAGTCTCATATTCTGGATCCTTCTTAGTGATGTCTTGCTGCAGAGCGCTTTGGACTTCAATGGTGCCACTCCCTACTCATGATTCTTCTAAACAAAATTCCCCCAGTAGACTCTCTATTCGTTATTTTCCGGGAGAAAAAAAACTAAGGCGTTTTCGTGGATCATTCCCGCTCATAGTGCGCCTGACATTCTCTATCTTTCTAGCTTTCCTCTCCCTCAGCGAACTAATTTTGAAGATCTACTGCAGACACCAAAAATTTTTATTAAAAAGAAAGGTTATAGGGCCAATAAGCTCCATGGGCAACGGTAATCTCACCGGAATCGGACTAGTCATTTTTGGAGAAAGTCAGTCGGCCTCGATCGTCGGCCTCAGTCCTCGTCCTCGGCCTAAGCAAAACAGGCCCTCGACCTCAGTCCTCGGCCTCGGCCTCAGCAAGATAGCCAGTCGGCCTCGATCGTCGGCCTCGGCCTTAGAAAGACAGCCCCTCGGCCTCGGCTAGTCGCCCTCGGCCTCGCCTCAGCAAGACAGCCAGTCATCCTCGGTCCTCGGCCTCCGTCGTCCGCCTCGGTCCTCGGCAAGCCTCAACAAGCTGACAGCCCCTCGGTTTCGGCCTCAGCAAGACAGCCAGTCGGCCTCGGTCCTCAGCCTCGGCCTTAGCAAGATAGCCCCTAGGCCTCGGCCAGTCGACCCTTGGCCTCGGTCCTCAGCCTTGGCCTCAGCAAGATAGCCCCTCAGCCTCGGCCAGTCCGCCCTCAGCTTCGGTCCTCGGCCTTGGCCTCAGCAAGACAGCCAGTCCGCCCTCGGCCTCGATCCTCGGCCTCGGCCTCACCCCCTCGGCCTCACAAGACGACCACCTTAGCCTCGGCTCGGCCATGAACAGTGCTCAGCCACCTCAGCCTCGGCCTCGGCATGAACAATGCTCGGCCATGAACAGTGCCATGCAAATGTTCACCCATGACCTTCTCTAGAGCTCATCCAAGGGTATGAACAGCGCCATGCACGTACTCTATAATCAATGCTCTACGAGGGATAGAGCTGGCTTCAACTCCAAGCTTCATCTTCTGCCTCAGCGGCTATACTGTGGGGCCCACGTGCCTGACTTTATCGCCCATTACTTTTCACACAAGGCAATGGAAGTGTGACGTGGGGGACACATCTGGCAAACACCGTAACGGTCGGCCATGCCCCGTAGTAGCCTGCAATAGGTGTCCAAACCAAGCAGTACCTGCCAACTATGCAGCCACCCACATTTGACGGGACATGGCCTGCACTTCTGACATGCCACTAAGAAGCAAGCCCTGCCATTGCTGCCACCATCATAAATGCTCTGACAAGTGATCATACCCCAAGACTGGCAGACTCCAAGCATCAATAAAATGGGTAAGAGGGACCCCCAACCAGGTAACTGATAATTCACTACACTCCCAAACGCTCATTCTTGCTCACAGAGAGCATAGCTCTAAGCCTCTCTCTTCTTTTCTCTTTCGAGCTTCCTCAAACTCACGACTATTATCCAGAGCACTGACTTGAGCGTCGAAGGATCCCCATAGGAATCTCTGGTCCTCGAGACTTGTTTGCAGGCTCCCAGGTGCGAGAAACTTGCCGAAGAATCCGAGCTCGCTGGAGGAGGCGATCGGACGCTCATAGACGCTCGAGGGAAGGTGATTTGGCGTCAACAGATTGGCACGTCAGAAAGAAGGGTAGAGCAACGGATCATCAATGACGCTAGCTTGCGGATCCTCATCCCCTTTAGATTAGCATGGTGGATCAAAACGATGGTGATGGAAAAAGCCCGAAGAGCTTCCGCAGTCACGCTGGGGGGCACCCCCAACGATCTAAACAACAGAGCCAACCGCTCTACTCCACCATTGCCACTACCTCAGGCCACTAAAGCAAAACAGCATGCCACCCTCATCCTGCAAATCCGAGCATTAATAGCAGCTGTCCAAAAGCTCCAGAAGCAATATCTCACGACCACACAACAGCCAGCAAGAGCTTTCGCTCTCTCTTTAGTTGCTGCTCAGGCCATCCATCATCCATCCTGCAGGAGATCTTCCCAGCAAGAGGCTCACCGCCATCAAGCTCATCAGCATGAGCATCTTAAAGCTCAAAAGCAAGAGTTCGCTAGCTCGTAGAGCCACCAATCATCGTCCAAACAGCCTTCTCTTCTACGAACAAGCGACGCAGGAGGAAGCCCCAGTAAGGGCAATGACACCTTCACTACAATCAACTTGATTCCCTGAGGAGCAGACCATCAACGGGCTGAAGTATCCAAATCAGCAGAGAGAAACAAGGGTGCTACAAGAGCTAAGTACACTACGCTCAGGCAATATTTCTTTCATTAATACTTGAAAATGTCATGCAGGGAAGCCCGAATCTAGCATCAGCACCTAAGCCTGAGGCCAGCTCAGCATCGAAGACCGAATCCAGCATCGGCACCTAAGCCCAAGGCCAGCTCGGCATCGAAGCCCGACTCTAGCGTTGGTACCTAAGCCCGAGGCTAGCTTGATACTGAAGACCGACTCCAGCATCGGCACCTAAGCCCGAGGTCAGCTCGGCACCAAAGACCGACTCCAGCATCGGCACCTAAGCCCGAGGCCAGCTCGGTAACAAAGACCGAGTCCAGCATAGTCGACCTTAAAACTGACTCCAAGCGTCAGCACCAAAGACCAAGTCTAGCAGAGTCGGCCTTAAAACTGACTCCAAGCATCGACACCAAAGACCGAGTCCAGCAGAGTCGACCTTAAAACCGACTCCAAGCATCGGCATCAAAGACCGAACCCTGCAGAGTTGGCCTTAAAACTGACTCCAAGCGTCGGCACCAAAGACCGAGTTCGGCAGAGTCGTCCTTAAAATCGACTCCAAGCGTCGGTACCAAAGACCGAGCCCAGTAGAGTTGGCCTTAAAACTGACTCCAAGCGTCGGTACCAAAGACTGAGCCAAGCAGAGTCTGCCTTAAAACCGACTCCAAGCATCGGCACCAAAGACCGAGTCAGGCAGAGTCGGCCTTAAAACTGACTCCAAGCGTCGACACCAAAGGCCGAGTCCAGTGGAGTCGGCCTTAAAACTGACTCCAAGCATCGGCACCAAAGACCGAGTCCAGCAAAGTCGGCCTTAAAATTAACTCCAAGCATCGGCACCAAAGCCCGAGGCCAGCTCGGCACCAAAGACCGAGTCCAGCAGAGTCGGCCTTAAAACTGACTCCAAGCTTCTGCACCAAAGCTCAAGGCCAGCTCGGCACCAAAGACCAAGACCAACCTCACTTTGGCACCTAAAGCCCGAGGCCAGCTTGGCACTGAACAACCCAGCGTTGGCACCAAAAGCTCGAGGCCAGCTCGGCACTAAAGACCAAGACCAACCTCACGTTGGCACCTAAAGCCCGAGGCCAGCTTGGCACCAAAGACCAAGACCAACCTCATGTTGGCACCTAAAGCCCAAAGCCAACTCAGCACTGAACAACCCAACATTGGCACCAGAGCTCGAGGCCAGCTCAGCACCAAAGGCCAAGACCAACCTCACGCTGGCACCTAAAGCCCGAGGCCAGCTCGGCATTGAATAACCCAGTGTTGGCACCAAAGCCCGAGGCCAACTTGGCATCGAAAACTGACTCCAGCGTCAGCAACAAAGATCATCGGCATAAAGAAAAATGGCACCTAAGCCTGGTCCATCTCTTTGCCTCCACAGCCTCATTACAACCTCAATGGTTTCATCTCAGCCCCAGCAGCCTTATATATGTCTTAGTGGTGTTATTGCAGCCTCAGCAGCTCTATCAGCATCAGTGGCTCTATCTCTTTGCCTCCATGGCCTCATTACAACCTTAACGATTTCATCTCAGCCCCAGCGGCCTTATATCTTCCCTAGCGATATTATTGCAGCCTTGACGGCATTATCATAGCCTCAACGGCTTCATTTCAGCCTCAGCAGCCTTATATCTGCCTTAGCAGCGTTATTGCAGCCTCAGCAGCTCTATCAGCCTCAGCGGCTGTATCTCTTTGCCTTCACGGCCTCATTACAATCTCAATGGTTTCATCTCAGCCCCAGCGGCCTTATATCTACCTTAGCGGCGTTATTGCAGCCTCAACAGCTCTATCAGCCTCAGTGGCTCTATCTCTTTACCTCCACATCCTCATTACAACCTCAATGGTTTCATCTCAGCCCCAGCGGCCTTATATCTGCCTTAGCAGTGTTATTGTAGCCTCAGCGGCTCTATTAGCCTCAGCGGCTCTATCTCTTTGCTTCCACGACTTCATTACAACCTTAATGGTTTCATCTCAGCCCTAGCGGCCTTATATCTGCCTTAGCGGTGTTATTGCAGCCTCAGCAACTCTATCAACCTTAGCGGCTCTATCTCTTTGCCTCCATGGCCTCATTACAACCTTAACGATTTCATCTCAGCCCCAACGACCTTATATCTGCCTTAGTAGTATTGTTGCAGCCTCGACGACATCATCACAGCTTCAACAGCTTCATTTCAGCCTCAGTGGCTCTAACCCTGCCGCAGCGGCCAACGGTCGACCGGGTAAGACCTTTGTTTAAATTACACTTGCAACACATTGTTGGTCACTTTTAGCCATTCCAGAAGAAGCCCCAAGTCAACTCACAGTAAGGAGAGGCCAACTCCATGGCTCACAGTTGATGGGTACCCATCTCCAAATTTTATGTCAAAAGTAGAAGACCCAAAGTCAGCTCACAGTAGGGAGAGGCCAACTCCCCAACTCACAGTTGACGGGCATCCACTTTTGGACCCTACGTCGGGAGAGGATTACTGGATGCTTCCAGCCAATCAAAGGTAATCAATTTACCTCCAACATTACTTAAAGTCTTTGAGCAGACAAAAGCACAAGAGCGCATGCAGATGTGGTCACAAGTCCACACAAGGTAGATGGAATCTATCCAAAGATGGCATGCAGAGACAAGTGCAAAAGAAAGATATCACAATTCCTACACTCCTTTCGCTTGGCGGATGCAAGGCATGCAGTCGCACAAACTCAGGAGTGTGGGGGGCTTCTGATGGGGCCAATAAGCCCCATGGGCAACGGTAATCTCATCGGGGTCAGACTAGTCATTTTTGGAGAGAGCCAGACCGCCTCAGCCTCAGCAAGACAGCTCCTTAGCCAATCGGCCCTCGGCCTCGGTCCTCGGCCTCAGCCTCAGCAAGACAGCCAGTCGGCCTCGATCGTCGACCTCGGTCCTAGCAAGATAGCCCCTCGGCCTCGGCCTCAGAAAGACAACCAGTTGGCCTTAGTCCTCAGCCTCGATCTTGGGCTCGGCCTCAGCAAGACAGCCCCTCGGCCTCGGCTAGTCGGCCCTCGGCCTCGGCCTCGGCAAGACAGCCCCTTGGCCTCGGCCAGTCGGCCCTAGTCTCGGCCCTTGGCCTTGGCCTCAGCAAGACAGCCAGTCGGCTTCGATCCTTGGCCTCGGCCTCACCCTCTCGGCCTCAGCAAGACAGCCACCTTAGCCTCGGCTCGGCCATGAACAGTGCTTGGCCACCTTAGCCTCGGCTCAGCCATGAACAGTGCTCAACCTCAGCAATGAACAGTGCTCGGCCACCTCAGCCTCAGTGCTCGGCCATGAACAGTGCCATGCAAATGTTCACCCACGACCTTCTCTGGAGCTCATTCAAGGGTATTAATAGTGCCATGCACGTACTCTATAATCAATGCTCTATGAGGGACAGAGCCGACTTCAACTCCAAGCTTCATCTTCTGCCTCAGCGGCTACACTGTGGGGCCCACGTGCCTGACTTTATCGCCTATTACTTTCCACACAAGGCAATGGAAGTGTGACACGGGGGACACATTTGGCAAACACCGTAACGGTCGGCCATGCCCCGTAGCAGCCTGCAATAGTTATCCAAACCAAGCAGTACCTACCAACTATGCAGCCATTCTCATTTGACGGGACATGGCCTGCACTTCTGACATGCCACTAAGAAGCAAGCCTGCCATTGCTGCCATTGCTACCACCATCATAAATGCTCTGACAAGTAATCATGCCCCAAGACTAGGAGACTCCAAGCATCAATAAAATGGGTAAGAGAAACCCCTGACCAGATAACTGATAACTCACACACTCCAAAACGCTCATTCTTGCTCATAGAGAGCACGGCTCTAAGCCTTCTCTTCTTTTCGCTTCCTCAAGCTCACGGCTGTTGTCCAGAGCACTGATTTGAGCATCGGAGGGTCCTCACTGGAATCTCTGGTCCCTGGAACTTGTTGGTAGGCTCCCAGGCATGAGAAGCTCGTCGGAGGATCCTGGGCTCACTGGAGGAGGCGATTGGATGCTTCGGACGCTCGAGGAAAGGTGATTTGGCATCAACAAAAGGGATTAGGGGAAACTCCCAAACCTCAACCGATCCGAGATCGAAACCCCTGGATAAAAAATCCTCGCGACCTATCTTTCCTTGTTGGCTCCGGGCGATCGGATAAACCAATGAACGGTAGTTCTTGGGTTAAATCGGAGGTAAAACACTGTTTTGGAGAAAGGATTCGACGAAAGTTTTTATGGGTCCAACTGCTTCTGATGCGGACAAATCAACCGTGATGAGCGACGGACATGCTGAGATTTGTCATGGGCTTCCAAATGGGATGGAGTGGTCGTCTCTTTTCTCCGGAACCCTGCAAGAAGTCCCTGGCCGGTGTTCTCGATAAGGACCCTCCAACGCTCAAGTTAGTAAACTTGTCACTCAGTTCTATAGTAGTGAGATAAGAGTTGAGATAGAGAGTGATAGATCGGGAGATAGAATGAGAGGTCCCCTTGCATTGAGCTCAGGTCCTCCTCTTATACCTGTCTGGGGGGTCCTGTTTACCTCATTCCATTGGAACCGTCGAATCTTCCTCGTTGGGATAAGTTTCTTCGAACGGCGAATGGTTAAGCCGTTGCTGGATGAGGGCCGCTTGTAGCGGTAACAACCGAGCGTGCTAGTACTTGCCCATGATTTCAGTGAGCGAGGTACACAGTAATAGACCTCGAATCTCGGGATCTGTTGCCTGAGGCGGGTCATTGTGTATGCGAGAAAGGCACCAAGTTAGGACCGGAGCCAAGGCCGTCGCTGGAGGCTGGAGTCAAAGGCCATCGCTGGAGGCCGGAGCCAAAGGCCAGAGCTGGAGGCCAGAGCCAAAGGCCGGAGATGGAGGCCGGAGCCAAAGTTCCATTTTTAGGTTTTGCTGTCACATCATTATTTTCGAAAATCATGCAAAAGATAATACCCCCCAGAGGAGACGGTCAGCCGTATTAGATGCCCCCCGCCCCTGAGATGAGTGAGCTCACAATCACTAGCGAAAGGGGTGTTAATATCCTCTGGGCGGCCAATTTTTGCGCCATCATTTCGTCTGTCCGGGCTATTGGGATTGGAGAGGATTTCCCTCGAGTAGTGAGTCATAAAAGGCGAGCGTCATCATTGTTGTAAGGCCACCGCCATCTCTCTATTGGTGGAGCTTTTCATGTTTTTCGCGTTGGTAGGCCGCCGAAGCGCCTTCCATTTGAAGGTGGACACATGGCCAGAACGGACGGCCATGGGATGATTTGAAATGGGGCTATAAGAGGAAAAAATCATCCTTATCCTCCCATCCTCCTTTCTCTCACGCTAGTGCTTCCTCTCGAGTCTGCAAGTGTCCATCCGTCTCCCGTGTTTGTTCTCTCCTCGTGCTCCTTCGATCCTAGCTCAAGTTTTCCAGGTTAGTCTCCATGGCTTCCTCGCCTTCTTGTTCTATTTCCAATTCCGGGGGGCGTTCCCCCACTCCTTCTCAAACTTTCGCTTCCTTACCAAGCCAATGGTTTACCCCCTCTCCAATCACTCCTTGCCGAATGGCGGCCGGTCAGACGCCCCGTAGCCGGGAGTCATCTGACCGGCTGGCGGACTTCCGCCCGGAGCCGTCTGATGGCTGCTGGTCCTTCCAGTGCTGTCAAGGAGTCCCCCGAAGGGACTGCTTCCACTATGTCTGCTCAAGACATAGTAAATATGAAAGCTAGGTATATCTTTCCGCCAAAACTTTGTCTGTTCTACCCTGCTCCTAATGACAGGGTAACCTCTTCCCGTCCTGGAAGAGTTGCCTTGTATGGAGCCTTCTTTAAGGCCGGACATCGACTACCCATCTATCCTTTCATCCTCAATCTTCTGGACGATATTCTCTAACACCTTTCCAGTTAGTTCCTAACTCGATCTGAACTATCGTCGGCTTTTTGGTTCTCTATCACCTGCAAGGCATAGAGGCCAGCATCTCCTTATTCTGCAGTTTTTATACCCTCCGCAAGCAGTCAGGTTGGTGGTCCTTCATCCCTAGGTCCAATAGGATCCTTAAGTTGTATCTTCCCACCTTCGTTAAAGGTGGAAGGATAAGTTCTTTTTTGCTGATATCGATGGGGTGCGCGGAAGCTGGGGGACACCCAACATTGATGCCAATAGGGATTCTTCTATCCTTCCAAGAGATCGAATGACATTTGGGCAGCTTCTGACTGCCGATGTCCCTCGATGCAATAAGCTTTTGGTTGATGAAAACCTTCGTCTTGCCGGCCTAATCCCTTCTGGTGGTGAGCACTTGATTACCCACCTTTTTCCTTCTTTTCTTTTCTTTTTCTTCCTCTTTTTTTTATTTATTTATTCATCTCCTGCCTTTATAGGGATGACGCCATCGCTTCGCGAGCTCAGGCAGGCGGCCACTAAAAAAGGAAGGCAACGGGGAATGAGTCCCTTGCCGAGAGGAGGGTCGTTGCCAAAATCCCAAGGAGGGCCGACGCGGGTAGGGTCGATGCTGGAGGGGCTAGAGTTGTGAAGCCCTTACGCACTAAGGTTTTGAAGAAGGCCGACACTGGAAGGGCCGACGCTGGTGAGGCTGACGCTAAAAGGGCCAAAGTTGTGGATCCCCCGCATGTGTGCGAGGCAGCCAGAGCCCAAGCCGACGAGCCCACCAAGAAAGACACGGTAAGGGCCGAGGCCGGCGAGGAAGTCGGGCGGAGCCAAATAGGAGAAAGAAGCTCCTCCTATCATCCTGCTCAATCCTTCTCCAGAGCAGGTCGCAAAAGCGCCGTCACCCCCGCCCGAAGCCGTGAAGACGGAGCAGGTCCCGGAACAATAGGGCCAACTCCCGCAGCTATCCTGCCCTCCGTAGGAGCAACAACCGAAGTGCCTCCACCAGCCAAGGGGCCGGAGGCAGTAGAGTCAGAGGCGGGATGTCAGCTCCCCCTCCTCTCTAGGGCCACCGACAGCACACCTGCACACTTGTGGTAATCGGATAGAGTTTTACTAGTCTTTATGTAGCGCTCCATAAAGAGCTAGAGAACCCCAACTAATTATCATAAGTGGCAGACACACGAAAACACATCCTGTTAAAAACTTTTCACTTTCATCTCAATTATATTCACAAATCACCCAATCAACATTAAGCATCAACCTGCTCAGATAATATTTTTCATGACATTCCTCAGGCAGTTTACAAGATCACATTCACATTCGACATTAAAATCCTAAGTGCGCACATCATACTCATAATCTTCTCCAAAACATAAGTCTCGTATTCATATCCAAAAAGGTCTAAAACATCATTACATCCCACTGTACACATACACATATACAAAATACAATTATCAAACCACCCTCTCTCAATATACAAGGCTAGCATTTAAACACTCTTGCATCCAAGCAAGCTTCGTCAGCTAAGGGTCCTGTCCTGCTTATCTTGTGATCCTGGCAGAAATACTCACTGATCTGAAAGAACATTTAAATCATAGAGGGATGAGACCTAAGTCCCAGTGACTGGATAACCATCTAACTATGGAGAAATAGAGAACCATTACCTCTTAATTTCAATCGTATGCTGAAACTATTTAACTTGTACAACTCAAAGTACATTTTTAACATGATATCAGATAAAATAAAATGTAGCTTATTCTTCAAATAACATATCAGTACTGGAATACTCTATAATAACTCTTCACTGAAAGATAACTCATTAAAATAAAACTTCATGCATTACAATATGAAGATATGCATTCTTTATCTACAACCCAGACTCCCATCAGGATCTGCTTGCCCACTGGCATCTCAAGTAAGATCTCCCTCTCGGGATAACTATTTGGCCCATTGGCCCTTTTTATATCACAACATATGCTTTTAGATCTCATGATGCTGGGCTGTGTGTGTAATGCCTCTGAGGTACCACCCTACAGTCGCCCTTCTGTAGGTGTACTCTCATCGGGTGCGTGACTAGCAACAGGATCCCCGCACAAATAGCACCCCTTACCCGTGCGGTTCACCTGGCAAAGTGCTTTGTTCCTTAACCCTGGAACCTCGGGTTTTCTCTCTGCCCCCACGGGCTATATATAGTAATCAGCTCCACTGAGCTATGATTCATGCCCCCACGGGCTGCTCACAACCAGCCCCACTGGTCTGGTTAGGCATGCACTCACCCCTGATTCTGGGGTTCATCGTACGATCTGTTCGCAAGGAGGTGCCGGCTCGATAGTAGTGTGCAATGCTCATGCTACAGTACAGTCTAAAGGGTGATCAGCCCCCTAGCTGCCTGATGCTCAGTATGACTCATACATCATTTGTAAAGCTTTATCATGCAAATATGCCATGTATACATTAAAAATTCCCTCATTGAAACTCATGCTTATGTGTTTATGCTCAAAACTCATTTATCAGATTATCATATACTAGGTTCTCATTTCTCATATTTAAAACATACATAATACTCAACTAAACATAGCATACCATAACTAGGTATAAATCTCATTATACTAGCTCAAATTAACCTCTCATTGCTAGATGAGAAATCCACTCACCTTAGTAGGTTACTCCTCGACTGGTACAACTGGTACTCAACTCTGGTATTTTGGCTCCCTGGAATAACCCTCTTGACCTACGTCAACATACAGATACAATGGCTATTAGGATTACCTCCACACGAGGTTTTCCCACGAACCATGCATGCATACATGATCTATCCTCTAATATCTCATTATTTTCTTCCACCCAATCTCTACTCAAGATTACTTCTACTATTACCTCAAAATACACTAATCTAAGAAAATCTAAAGTCATACAAGACCTAGGGAAGCTATAGCTTACCTGGAGTCGAGCACAAACCCCAAGCTTCCCTTTCCCTTTCTCTTTCTTCCTCCTTTTTCTTCTTCTTCTTCTTCCTTTTCCTCTCTTTCTCCTCTTCTTTCTTTCTTTCTTTCTTTCTTTCTTTTCTCTGGCTGAACCCACGTTCCCCTTTTTCTCTAATGACTTGGGGACCAAGTCATAGGAAACTTAAGGGTTAAGGCATGCCAAATCTCCCTTTTACCCTCACACTCTTAACACACACTTTTTGGAAAACACGTGGCTCACTTATAACCATGCTATTTTGCCCTTATTTTCTTTCCTAAGTTGCCCTTAACACAATTTGCAATTGACATCGGAGCCTTTTCCCTTTTGCCCCTGATATAGCATTTTTTTAATAGATTTATAGCCCAGATCATCCTTTTTTGCTTAAATCTATACTTTTATGTAACATTTCTAAGAAAAGACTTTACCATCTTGAAGAACTCGATTTTAGAAATCCAACGGTTCAAACGGCATCCAAATCGGACTTGAAACGGATTAAATATGAATTTCTCAAGATTTAACTCAGAAAAACCTGCCGTCGCGGAGTCGGCTCGAACAGATTGCGAGTCGGCTCGAGCAGAAGTAGGGGTCGACTCCAGAAAAGTAGGAGTCGACTCCTGAAAGGTAGGAGTCGACTCCAGCACTGCAGGGGTCGACTCCTAAGCGTGCCGAAAGTTTAAAACCGTGCCGGAGTCGACTCCTATCAGAGTGGAGTCGACTCCAACCACTAAAAACGTCATTTTAGGATAAAACTCAAACTAAACTTGATTTTTCTTGTGATTTAAACCCATTAAACTTAAGTCTCTCAATTTCTCAAATCAGACTCATTAACATTTAGAAATATACTTATTTACTCCAAAAATTTCTTCTCTTTACATTTATCAAAAGGCCAACACACCCATATTCAAGAAAACTTTCTGACTTTCATTTTAACTGAAAATGCCATAGATTACAAGGTTTTCAGGATGTTACAATTCTCCCCCTCTTAAGAAATTTCGTCCTCGAAATTTAGCTAGATATATTTTCAAATAGATGGGGGTACTTAAATCTCATCTCATCCTCTCGCTCCCATGTAGCCTCCTCTTTTTGATGATTTAACCATTGCACCTTAACTAATGGAATTCTTTTACTGCGGAGCTGCTTAATCTCCCTACTCAAGATCTTCACTGGTTCTGTTGCAATGATAAATCCCCCTGTAACTCTATAGTCTCAGACTGAATCACATGAGAGGAATCTGGCACATACCTCCTAAGCATTGATACATGAAATACATTATGAATCTGAGATAACTCTGGAGGTAAAGCCAATCTATAAGCTAGTGTCCCAACTCTTTCCAGAATTTCATAGGGTCCAATATACCTGGGACTCAACTTGCCTTTCTTTCCAAATCTCATAATACCTCGCCAAGGAGATACCTTCAGAAAGACTCTATCTCCAACCTCAAACTTTACCTCTCTATGCTTTTTATCTGCATAGCTCTTCTGTCTATCCTGGGCTGCCTTTAATTTAGCTCTTATAATTTTAACTTGATCTGCTGTAAGCTGCACTAACTCAGGGCCTAACAGCCTTCTCTCTCCCTCCTCATCCCAACACACTGGAGTTCTACATTTTCTCCCATACAAGGCCTCATATGGTGCCATATCAATGCTAGAATGGTAGCTGTTATTGTAAGCAAACTCTATAAAGGTAGATGATCATCCCAGCTACCAGAAAATTCCATGACACAAGCTCTCAGCATATCCTCCAGTGTCTGGATGGTTCTTTCTGACTGACCATCGGTTTGGGGATGAAATGCTGTACTGAACCTCAATTTAGTCCCCAAAGCTTTCTGTAATTCTGCCCAAAATTGAGATGTGAACCTTGGATCTCTATCTGATACTATCGATACTGGCACACCATGCCTACTCACAATTTCATGCACATATAATTCTGCTAATCTATCCAAGGTAAAGACAATCTTAATAGGCAGAAAATGAGCAGACTTAGTCAATCTATCAACTATCACCCATATAGCATCATTGCCCCTTCTGGTCTTTGGGAGTCCTACAACGAAATCCATAGTTATATGCTCCCACTTCCACTCTGGCACAAACAGAGGCTGAAGCTTTCCAGCTGGACACTGATGTTCAGCCTTAATCTGCTGACACACCAAACACTTAGATACATACTCAGCTATCTCCTTTTTCATACCATTCCACCAGTAATTCTGTTTGATAGTTCTATACATCTTAGTACTACCTGGATGCATTGAATAAGCTGAGCTATGTGCTTCCCTTAAAATCTGATCTTTCACTGATTCCACAGCTGGCACACAAACTCTGCCCTTGAATAATAACACTCCATCACCTCTAACAGAAAACTCTGACTGAGACCCACTCTGAATTAAATCTCTGGCTTTAAGCAAATGTAGATCTAGCAACTGAGCTTCTCTTATTTCTTCTAGCATTTGGGGTCTCACTCTGAAAGTAGCCAACAAGGCTCCTGACTCTTCTACAGCTAGCTCTGCATCTAACCTCCTTAACTCAATCATCAAGGGTAGCTGTACGGTTCTGATAGAAGCCAATGTGGCCATAGACTTTCGACTCAAGGCATCAGCCACAACATTAGCTTTCCCTGGGTGATACTCAATAGTGCAATCATAGTCTTTAATCAATTCAATCCATCTTCTCTGCCTTAAATTCAATTCCTTCTGGGTCAGAATATTTCAAGCTCTTATGATCAGTAAATATCTGGCATCTTCTTCCATACAAGTAGTGCCTCCAAACCTTCAATGCAAATATAACAGCAGCTAACTCCAAATCATGGGTGGGGTAATTCTTTTCATGGGATCTCAACTGTCTAGATATATAAGCCACTACTTTCCCATTCTGCATTAAAACACACCCCAAACCCTTCAATGAGGCATCACTATAGATCACATAATCACTGGCACTATCAGGTAGTATTAGGATTGGGGCTGAGGTTAATCTCCTTTTCAATTCATCCATACTCTTCTGGCATTCATTTGACCAATCAAACTTGATATTCTTTCTAAGCAGCTTAGTCATAGAGAAGCCAAAATCGAGAAATTTTCTATAAATCTTCTATAATATCCTGCTAACCCCAAGAAACTCCTCACCTCAGTCTGATTGGTAGGTGATACCCAATTTACTATAGCTTCAATCTTTTGAGGATCTACCATAATACCTTTGGCTGAAACTACATGTCCCAAGAACTTTACCTCATCCAGCCAAAATTCACTTTTACTAAACTTTGCATATAATTGCTTTTCTCTTAATATCTGCAAAACTGTCCTCAGATGCTGTTCATGCTCTTCACTACTTCTAGAATAAATCAAGATGTCATCAATGAATACTATCACAAATTTATCTAGATACTCTTGAAATACTTGATTCATCAGGCCCATAAAAGCAGCTGGAGCATTTGTCAAGCCAAATGGCATTACCAAGAACTCATAATGACCATATCTGGTCCTGAAAGCAGTCTTAGATATATCCTCATTCTTTATTCTCAATTGATGATACCCAGATCTCAGGTCAATCTTTGAAAACACTGCTGCCCCCTGCAGCTGATCAAACAAATCATCGATCCTTGGTAATGGATAATTGTTTCTAATGGTCACCTTGTTCAACTGTCTATAGTCTATACACAACCTCAAGGTACCATCCTTTTTCTTCACAAACAACACTGGTGCACCCCATGGTGATATACTGGGTCTAATAAACCCTTTATCCAATAATTCTTGTAACTGACTTTTCAATTCTTTCAATTCAACTGGAGCCATTCTATAAGGTGCCCTGGCTATTGGTCTGGTATCTGGGGCTAGATCTATACTGAAATCAAATCCTCTGTCAGGAGGTAACCCTGGCAACTCCTCAGGAAATACATCTGAAAAATCCCTTACCACAGGGATATTCGTCAGCTCTAAACCATTGCCCTCTAGGCTCACTGCACAAGCTAAATAGGCTTCACATCTCTTTGCTAGCATTCTATTGGCTGACAGAGCCGAAATCACTCCTGAGGGTAACCCCCTCCTATCACCAACAAAACAGACTTCTCTATCATCAGAAGTTTGCAACATCACCTCCTTCCTTAAGCAATCTACTCTGGCTCTATGCACAGATAGCCAATCCATCCCCAAAATGGCATCAAACTCTTTCAACCTCAAAGGAATCAAATCTGCTGCTAATTTCTGACTCCCCACAGAAATATCACAACCTCTATACACTTGGTCTGCTATAAAAGGCCTCCCTACGGGCATAGATACTACCAACTGACTACCCAACTGGCCCACATCTCTAACTAGATGCTTAGCAAACTCACATGAGATAAATGAATGCGTAGATCCAGAATCAATTAAAATATAAGCATCATGATTATCGATGGGTAGCATACCTGTCACCACATCAGGATCAATCTGAGCCTCCTGTCTGGTCATGGCAAACACTCTGGCCTCGGCTCTCGGAATACTGGATGACCCTCCTGGCTGATTAACATTAGGCCCCACCTGACTGGCTGAAGCCACTACACTACCATCACCTCTCCTACTAGGCTGTCCCCTTGGCATTACTGGCCCCTGAGGAAGCCCACCAGCCTGCTGCCCTCTCCTAGGGCAATCTCTCTTCAGGTGACCTAGATCACCACAAATATAACATCCCTTATTGCCCCTCCTACATTCTCCCAAATGAAGTTTTCCACATACATTACATGGGGGTATATTTCTCCCTCCACCAGAAGGACGACCCTGCTCCCCTACATCACCAGACACCCTGCTGGAGGCAACCTGAGGCACACCCACATAAGGCTTTCTTTGAACTGGGCTAGATGCTGACACAGATACGGATCCTCTGCCCACATCACCAGGGGCTCTAAACCCAGAATAAAACTGTCCAGTCCTCTGGGGTTTCTTGAATGGCTGAGTCCCTCCCGGAGCAGAAGAATGACTAGGAGCACTTCTTTTCATTCTATCCTGCCTCCTACTCATATATTCTTTTTCAATCTCCTCAGCTTTGAGTGCTCCCTGCACCAACTCAGAGTAATTATTGTAGGTCTGCATACAGGTCTTGGCTTAATAGGGAGGTTCAACCCATCCTGGAATAGTCGACATCTCTCCCTCTCATCAGCCACCAAGGCCCTAGCAAACTGAGATAACTCCACAAAAGTGGCTTCATAATCTGCCACGACATCCTCCCCTGAGTTAGACAAAGGAAATCCCTCCTCTTCTGATCCCTATAAATTCAGAATAATATTGCTGATGAAATTCTCTTCTAAATTTTCCCATGTCAACTCCACTCCCTGGGGCTGCCTGCCCTGAATAGATCTCCACCAACTCTGGGCTCTACCCTCCAGTAAAAAGGTGGCAATACTCAGCCTCTGCTCCTCAGAGCATCCCATCACATCAAATACTCTCTCGATCCTCTGCAGCCATGCCCCGGCCTGAATAGGATCAGTAGTTCCCTGGAACTCCAGAGCCCCTAACTTTCTGGCTCTTTCCACATTCCTCACAACCTCAGTATTTTTAGATGGAAGGCTAGAACTAGCACCCACAGCTGCTACCACAGCCTGAGTAATCATGCCTACCAACTCTGACATACTAGGCCCCTGAGTCTGTACTCGAGATGGGTCTACTGGCACAGGGGTAATAGACTGTGAAGAAGACTCTGGCATCTGCTCTGGAGATGCCCCCACTCTAGCCTCCTTAGATACTGGCTCGGTGGAATCACTAGAAGCCATTCTATCAATTTGACTTCTTCTAACTGACCTTCTGAATCTACTTTGACCTTTGCTTCTATCCCTGCCTGAAGATTGCTCTGTCTCTCTAGATGCCTTTGTAGTAATCGTCCTACAAGACATTATTCATTACATCAGTTTCATCATTCAATAGCTATAATCATAAAACATTCAATCATCCTAGACTCATACTCATACTTATTCCCCTAGGACCTAATAACCTAGGGCTCTGATACCAAAACTTGTCAGCTCCCCCTCCTCTCTGGGGCCACCGACAGCACACCTGCACACTTGTGGTAATCGGATAGAGTTTTACTAGTCTTTATGTAGCGCTCCATAAAGAGCTAGAGAACCCCAACTAATTATCATAAGTGGCAGACACACGAAAACACATCCTGTTAAAAACTTTTCACTTTCATCTCAATTATATCACAAATCACCCAATCAACATTAAGCATCAACCTGCTCAGATAATATTTTTCATGACATTCCTCAGGCAGTTTACAAGATCACATTCACATTCGACATTAAAATCCTAAGTGCACACATCATACTCATAATCTTCTCCAAAACATAAGTCTCGTATTCATATCCAAAAAGGTCTAAAACATCATTACATCCCACTGTACACATACACATATACAAAATACAATTATCAAACCACCCTCTCTCAATATACAAGGCTAGCATTTAAACACTCTTGCATCCAAGCAAGCTTCACAGCTAAGGGTCCTGTCCTGCTTATCTTGTGATCCTGGCAGAAATACTCACTGATCTGAAAGAACATTTAAATCATAGAGGGATGAGACCTAAGTCCCAGTGACTGGATAACCATCTAACTATGGAGAAATAGAGAACCATTACCTCTTAATTTCAATCGTATGCTGAAACTATTTAACTTGTACAACTCAAAGTACATTTTTAACATGATATCAGATAAAATAAAATGTAGCTTATTCTTCAAATAACATATCAGTACTGGAATACTCTATAATAACTCTTCACTGAAAGATAACTCATTAAAATAAAACTTCATGCATTACAATATGAAGATATGCATTCTTTATCTACAACCCAGACTCCCATCAGGATCTGCTTGCCCACTGGCATCTCAAGTAAGATCTCCCTCTCGGGATAACTATTTGGCCCATTGGCCCTTTTTATATCACAACATATGCTTTTAGATCTCATGATGCTGGGCTGTGTGTGTAATGCCTCTGAGGTACCACCCTACAGTCGCCCTTCTGTAGGTGTACTCTCATCGGGTGCGTGACTAGCAACAGGATCCCCGCACAAATAGCACCCCTTACCCGTGCGGTTCACCTGGCAAAGTGCTTTGTTCCTTAACCCTGGAACCTCGGGTTTTCTCTCTGCCCCCACGGGCTATATATAGTAATCAGCTCCACTGAGCTATGATTCATGCCCCCACGGGCTGCTCACAACCAGCCCCACTGGCCTGGTTAGGCATGCACTCACCCCTGATTCTGGGGTTCATCGTACGATCTGTTCGCAAGGAGGTGCCGGCTCGATAGTAGTGTGCAATGCTCATGCTACAGTACAGTCTAAAGGGTGATCAGCCCCCTAGCTGCCTGATGCTCAGTATGACTCATACATCATTTGTAAAGCTTTATCATGCAAATATGCCATGTATACATTAAAAATTCCCTCATTGAAACTCATGCTTATGTGTTTATGCTCAAAACTCATTTATCAGATTATCATATACTAGGTTCTCATTTCTCATATTTAAAACATACATAATACTCACTAAACATAACATACCATAACTAGGTATAAATCTCATTATACTAGCTCAAATTAACCTCTCATTGCTAGATGAGAAATCCACTCACCTTAGTAGGTTACTCCTCGACTGGTACAACTGGTACTCAACTCTGGTATTTTGGCTCCCTGGAATAACCCTCTTGACCTACGTCAACATACAGATACAATAGCTATTAGGATTACCTCCACACGAGGTTTTCCCACGAACCGTGCATGCATACATGATCTATCCTCTAATATCTCATTATTTTCTTCCACCCAATCTCTACTCAAGATTACTTCTACTATTACCTCAAAATACACTAATCTAAGAAAATCTAAAGTCATACAAGACCTAGGGAAGCTATAGCTTACCTGGAGTCGAGCACAAACCCCAAGCTTCCCTTTCCCTTTCTCTTTCTTCCTCCTTTTTCTTCTTCTTCTTCTTCCTTTTCCTCTCTTTTCTCCTCTTCTTTCTTTCTTTTTCTTTCTTTCTTTTCTCTGGCTGAACCCACGTTCCCCTTTTTCTCTAATGACTTGGGGACCAAGTCATAGGAAACTTAAGGGTTAAGGCATGCCAAATCTCCCTTTTACCCTCACACACTCTTAACACACACTTTTTGGAAAACACGTGGCTCACTTATAACCATGCTATTTTGCCCTTATATTTTCTTTCCTAAGTTGCCCTTAACACAATTTGCAATTGACATCGGAGCCTTTTCCCCTTTTGCCCCTGATATAGCATTTTTTTAATAGATTTATAGCCCAGATCATCCTTTTTCGCTTAAATCTATACTTTTATGTAACATTTCTAAGAAAAGACTTTACCATCTTGAAGAACTCGATTTTAGAAATCCAACGGTTCAAACGGCATCCAAATCGGACTTGAAACGGATTAAATATGAATTTCTCAAGATTTAACTCAGAAAAACCTGCCGTCGCGGAGTCGGCTCGAACAGATTGCGAGTCGGCTCGAGCAGAAGTAGGGGTCGACTCCAGAAAAGTAGGAGTCGACTCCTGAAAGGTAGGAGTCGACTCCAGCACTGTAGGGGTCGACTCCTAAGCGTGCCGAAAGTTTAAAACCGTGCCGGAGTCGACTCCTATCAGAGTGGAGTCGACTCCAACCACTAAAAACGTCATTTTTAGGATAAAACTCAAACTAAACTTGATTTTTCTTGTGATTTAAACCCATTAAACTTAAGTCTCTCAATTTCTCAAATCAGACTCATTAACATTTAGAAATATACTTATTTACTCCAAAAATTTCTTCTCTTTACATTTATCAAAAGGCCAACACACCCATATATCAAGAAAACTTTCTGACTTTCATGTTAACTGAAAATGCCATAGATTACAAGGTTTTCAGGATGTTACACGGAATCCTCCTCCGCAGCCCCCGTGCCAAGGGAAAGGAGGGGCATCGATCCTTCCTTCCAATCGCTCTTGGCGAACCATAGCCGCTGGGCTGAGCGGGCCCTAGATGAAGCATATGTGGTGGAGGTACAAGAGTTTCTCCGGCATCAAGGAGAGCCACCTTCTTCCGCGAGGCGTCTGTGGCACATCTTTGGATGAGCCTTTGCCCCATTATCATTTTTCCTCTTTGTTTTATTTGTTTTATTTTGCTTTTTGACATTGACATTCCATTCAGGTACTGAACTCTCTGATCGCCATGAGGGAACTTTGGACCCTGAGTGATGCTGCTCTCGACCAGTCGCGGGAGGAGATGCTATCACTCCAGGCTAGGGCAGAAAAGGTAGAGATGGCCTTGGAGGATACCCGGGCCACCTTAAAGAGCGAAGTCGAAGCCATCCGGCTAAGAGCTGAGAAGGCAGAGTACGCGCTGAAAGTTGCCCAGCGTCGTATAGCCAATGAGCTGGATAACGCTCAGGCGGCCGAGGAGAAGCAAAGGATGGCTGAGGAGAGGCTGGAGGCGATAGAATCAGAAATGTGCGTTTTGAAGACTCGATTGGATTCCGCCTCCACTGAAATAGACATAGCCAAAGAGGTCGCCCGCCAGTCTGACGCCAAGATTGCCGACTTGGAGGCGGTGGTGACTGAGGCCAAGAGGGAGGCCGTCGAGTCCGAGCGGAAAGCCCTTGAGACAGAGAAAAGAGCTGCAGAGGTCGTAGAGGATTTCAGGAAGTCTAAAGCCTTTGATAAGGAGCTAGCCGAATTGGCGGCATTTTCTTATGATGCCGGCTTCCAAGACTGCAAGAAAAAAATCCAAGAACTCTACGACCTCGAGGATATTGAAGGGCTAAAGCCAGATGATGTTCCTGAAGATGATGACCCGGCCTCAAATGACCCTTAGTAGTTTTTTTTTTGTATTGCTCTAAGCCCAACTCAGATCGGTAATTTTGTAAACTTTTAGCTATCAATGAATGTTTTAACCCTCATCGCGTGCCTTTGGCCATAATCAACTTTAGCTGTGTGAGTTGTCACGAATCACCAACCAATGGCTAAAAAACATGACTCCTCCTGTTAGGAAACTGATGCGGGACCAATTTCGGTCGCAGAGACGACAGTCAAGAACAGTAGGTAGTACAAGACCCTGCTCGTGCAGGTGCAAAGCCATGGAACGCTTACTGCCTCGTTAGATATGTCGTGCGAAATGGGATTCTGCGCCGAAACGTTGTCCTTAATTACCGATGCAGGGAGCCGGTCTTTGGTGCCGATGCGGGGTGCCGGTCTTAATTGCCGACGCGGAGCCGGTCTTTAGTTGCCGATGCAGAGAGCCAGTCTTTAGTTGCTGACGCGGAGCCGGTCTTTAGTGCCAACGCAGAGAGCCGGTCTTTAGTTGCCGACGCGGAGCCGGTCTTTAGTGTCGACGCGGAAAGCCGGTCTTTATTTGCCGACACAGAGCCGGTCTTTAGTGCCGACGCGGGGCTGGTCTTTAGTTGCCGACGCGGAGCCGGTCTTTAGTGCCAACGCGGAAAGCGGTCTTTAGTGCCGACACGGAGAGCCAGTCTTTAGTTTCCGACGTAGAGAGCCGATCTTTAGTTGCCAACACGGAGCCGGTCTTTAGTGCCGACGCGGAGAGCCGGTCTTTAGTTGCCGATGCGAAGCCGGTCTTTAGTGCCGACGCGGAGAGCCGGTCTTTATTTGCCGACGCGGAGCCGGTCTTTAGTGCCAACGTGGAGAGCCGGTCTTTAGTGCCGACGCGGGGCCGGTCTTTAGTTGCCGACGCGGAGCCGATCTTTAGTTGTCGATGCGGAGCCGGTCTTTAGTTGCCGACGTGGAGCCGATCTTTAGTACCGACGTGGAAAGCCGGTCTTTAGTTGCCGACGTGGAGCCGGTCTTTAGTGCCAACGCAGAGAGCCGTCTTTAGTTGCCGACGCAGAGAGCCGGTCTTTAGTTGCCGACGCGGAGCCGTCTTTAGTGCCGACATAGAGAGCCGGTCTTTAGTTGCCGACGTGAAGCCGGTCTTTAGTTGCCGACGTGGAGTCGGTCTTTAGTGCCGACGCGGAGAGCTGATCTTTAGTTGCCGACGCGGAGAGCCGGTCTTTAGTTGCCGATGCGGAGCCGGTCTTTAGTGCCGACGTAGATAGCCGGTCTTTAGTTGCCGATGCGGAGCCGGTCTTTAGTGCCGATGCGGAGAGCCGGTCTTTAGTTACCGACGCGGAGCTGGTCTTTAGTGCCGACGCGGAGAGCCGGTCTTTAGTTACCGATGCGAAGCCAGTCTTTAGTGCCGACGCGGAGAGCCGGTCTTTAGTTGGCGAGCATACCCACTCAAAAATAATGCTAACATTTCGAACATCAATATGTCAAGTAGATTCAAATTAATGAAGATAGCACCTTACTGATAATACCGGCGTAAATTATCGGCGTTCCAGGTGCGAGGAAGCGGTTTCCCGTCTAGCTCTTCAACTTTGTATGCCCCGTGGTGAAGTACCTCCTTGACACGGTATGGTCCCTCCCATTTCGGTGCCAGCTTGCCCCCCTCTGTTGGCTTTGATACTTCAGCTCTTCGCAGAACGAGATCTCCAGAGCGGAACGTCTTGGATCGTACTCGAGCATTATAGTATTTGGCCGCTCACTGACGGAAAGCCGCCATGCGAAGCTGTGCTTGGTCTCGCAATTCTTCCACTAAATCTAGATCGGCTCGTAGCTGGTTTGAGTTGCTTTCTTCGTGGTATAATTCTATCCGGGGACTGGGAACTCCTATCTCCATCGGAATGACTGCTTCGGTCCCAAAGACTAGGCTGAAAGGAGTTTCCCCCGTAGGGGCTCGCGGCATCGTGTGGTAGGCCCACAGTACACTGGGGAGTTCCTCCACCCAGCGCCCTTTGTAGCCATCTAGCCGAGCCCTGAGCCCTTGGAGGATGGTGCGATTGGTCACCTCGTCTGCGCCGTTGGTTTGAGGGTGCCCCACGGAGGTAAATCGATGATGGATACCCAGGCCAACGCAGAATTTTCGGAAGGCCGCGTTGTCAAATTATCGTCCGTTGTCAGTAACGAGGGTGTGCGGTAGCCCGAACCGGCACACCACAGACTTCCAGAAGAAAGTCCTTATTTTGCCCTCCGTGATCTTAGCGAGAGCCTCCGCCTCGATCCAATTGGTGAAATGGTCAACTGCCACCACTAGGAACTTGCATTGTCCGAAGGCTGGAGGGAACGGTCCTAGGATGTCCATGCCCCACTGTGCGAAGGGCCAGGGTGCGGCCAGGGGGTTAGCTAGGATGCCGGTTGATGCTGAATGTTGGCATGGCGCTGGCAGCTATCACACCTCTTAACCAGTTCGGATGCATCCTCCTTCATTGTCAGCCAGTAATACCCCTGCCGTAGGGCTTTGTATGCAAGAGCTCTGCCCCCCAGATGGCTTCCACATATACCTTCATGTATTTCTTGCATAATATAATTAGCTTCGGTGGGATCGACACACCTAAGAACTGGGTATGAGAATGACCTCCGATAGAGCTTTCCCTCCATTATGAAAAATTTCGGGGCCCGTCTTTTAAGTTTCTTGGCTTCGGCAGGGTTTTCTGGGAGGGTGCCCTCGGTAAAGTACCGGACATAGGCATCCATCCAGGAAGGCTCTTGCTCAACTGGTAGAGTTTCTCTTGATGCGTCAATACTCGGGGCTTCCAAGTGCTCTACATAAGCTCTTCCCAGCATCCCATCAGCTGAGGTGGCAAGATGGGATAAGGCGTTGGCTCTAGCATTCTCCTGTCGAGGGATGTAGCTGACGCTAAAGTAAGCTAAGGGAGAAGCTAGCGATTGCACCATACTTAAGTAGCGGACATGATGGGATCCCTTGCTTCATATTCCCCTGCGATTTGGCCAGCGACCAGTTGGGAGTCGGTGAACGCCCTAAGACGTTTCACCCCAAGCTCTTGAGCTAATCTCATTCGGACAGCAGAGCCTCATACTCAGCCTGATTATTAGTGGCTGGAAAGAGGAAGCGGAGTGCGCACTCGGTTACAACTCCATCCGAGTTGGCCAAGATGAGGCCTGCTCCGCTACCTTGAGAATTCAACGCCCCGTCTACATGAAGGACCCAGTCATCATCACTGGTTCCAAGAGGCTGGGGGTTTGTAGAAGGTTCTTCAGGTTGCTCCTCTCCCAAAGTACATTCGACCAAAAAAGCTGCCAAGACTTGAGATTTCATGGCCGACCGGGGGTGAAAAGACAGATCGAATTCCCCCAACTTAAGCGCCCACCTTGCCAGTCGGCTAGAAGTATCCGGGCGAGCGAGAACTGTCTTCAGAGGTTGGTCTGTGATTACCGCGATCGGGTGGGCTTGGAAGTATGGCCGCAGACGCTGGGCAGACACAATCAATGCGAAGATAATCTTCTCCATCTTCGAGTACCTGGTCTCTGCATCGTGGAGCACCTTGCTTGTGTAGTATACTGGCTTTTGCATGCCATTGGTGTCCACGCGGACCAGCACAGAACTAACGGCTTCAGGAGAGGCCGCAAGGTATAGAAGGAACTCTTCTCCATCTGTTGGCTTGGCTAGCAGCGGCGGGGTAGATAAGAATTCCTTTAACCCCTCGAACGCCTCTTGACATTCTTTCGTCCATTTGAATTCATTGACCTTGCGGAGCGCCTTGAAGAAAGGTAGGCACCTTTCAGCGGACTTGGATAGGAAGCGACTTAAGGCGGCCACCCTTCCCGTCAGGCGCTGTATTTCCTTCTTGTTGACGGGAGGCCTCATGTACAAGATGGCTTGAACTTTGTCCGGGTTTGCCTTGATCCCCCGCTGGGTTACCATGAAACCTAAGAACTTTTCGGCTGTCACCCCAAATGCACACTTGCGTGGTTTCAGCTTCATCTGGTACCGACGAAGGTTATCAAAAGTCTCTGCTAGGTCCGCAATATGGTTGGTGGCGTGGACGCTCTTTGTCAACATGTCATCCACGTACACTTCCATGTTGCATCCTATCTGGCCTTCGAAGACTTTATTCATCAGCCTTTGGTAGGTGGCTCCCATGTTCTTTAGCCCAAAAGGCATTTCCCTGTAGCAGTACAACCCCTTCTCAGTTATGAAGGAGGTAGCTTCTTCATCCGCCAGATTCATCCGGATCTGGTTGTACCCGGAGAAAGCATCCATGAAGCTAAGGACCTCATGACCGGATGTAGCGTCCACTAGTTGATCGATCCGGGGTAGGGGAAAGCTGTCCTTAGGGCATGCTTTGTTGAGATCAGTGAAATCCACGCACATTCTCCAGCTCCCATTGGTCTTATGGACCATCACCACGTTGGCCAACTATTCGGGGTAATGAACCTCCCGAATATGGCCTACAGCCGTTAACTTGCGAACTTCCTCGTCGATAGCATTCTGTCTATATGGGGCGAAGTTTCTTTTCTTCTATTGGACCGGCCGACACTCTGGCCTGAGGTTGAGCCGATGGGTGATTACTTCCTCGGGGACGCCCGGCATGTCTGAGGACGACCATGCAAAGACATCGGTGTTGGCACGCAGGAAAGTGAGAAGTCGATCATGTGCCTCTTTTGGAAGCAACGCTCCCACCTGGACAGTCCTTGCCGGGTCATCCCCCAAGGGGAGGGTCAGGAGGTGTTTGGCTGGCTCTCCCCTCCTTCCCAGCTCCCGGGGATCAAGCGGCTCAGAGGCTATTGCCGACGCCGCTTCCAGTGGGCTGGGAGACAAATGATAGCAAAGCAGTGGCGGGCTTTGCTCCCCTTTCATCTCTCCGACTCCTTCATCGGTGGGGAACCTTACCAATAACCTCTTAGTGGAGATCATGACATCTAGCAGATTCAACCCTGGTCTCCCCAATATAGCGTTATAAGCCAGCGGGACCCGGACCACCAAGAAATTTATAACCACGGTGCTTTGACGTGGAGGGGTTCCAGCCATGACTGGGAGGGCGATCTCCCCCTCAACACTCACTGGGTCTCCAGTGAAGCCCATTAGAGGCGCGGCGATGGGTCGGAGGGAAGACTTTGACAGATTCATCCGAACAAAAGCCTCGTAGCTCAAAACATCCACCGAACTCCCACTATCAACTAAAATTCTTTTTACAGGATGTTTGGCTATAGTCATGGATACAACGACACTGTCGTCATGCTTATTAACTACCCCCTCTAAATCCTTTCCAAAGAAAGGAATTATAGAATCTATTCCCTCTCGCTGCATTTTTGAACCGCCACCTGCCTCCCAGGAAATCATAGTTATGGTCTTCTCCGTTGGAGCATTGTCCACGCCGGACGGAAGTATCAGAGGCACCGACGGACCTGAAGTGGGAAGGTTTTCCCTTCGAACGAATTTGCCCAAGTGACCCTGCTGAACCAGCTCCTCAATGGCTTTCTTCAAATGGCGGCAGTCCTCGGTGTCGTGACCATAGTCCCGATGGTACCGGCAGTAAAACTCCTTGTTGCGGGGGGTCCCAGATTTCAAGGGAGCCGAACGCTTGAAATAAGGTTTCTCCTCGATCTCTAGTAGGATGTGAGATATAGGAGCCATGAGGGGAGTGAATTGCTCCTTAGAAATAAGCGTATGTGGTCGACGATCTGAGCGGTGAGGAGGCTCAGGCTTCCGGGTCATGCTCCGGCATGATCAGTAGGCGGTGGTTTCTTACTGGTGTTCTTGTCAGCTTCCCTCCTAGAAGAATCCGCCTCGTCGGCGCGGATGTATTTTGTGCTCGACTCAGAAGCTCGACATAAGAACTCGGAGGCTTCTTGTCCAGAGAATAGGCAAACCTGGAGGGACGAAGTCCTCGCTTTAATGCCAAAGTAGCTACAGAATCTTCTAGGTTGTATACCTCCAACGCTGCTTCCTTAAACCGAGCGACAAAGTCCTTCAAGGTCTCGCCACTCCTCTGCTGGACAGCAAATAGGCTATCAGCCACTCGTGGGATCTTTCGGTAAGCATCAAAGTGGGCTAGGAAAGATCGCTCGAGTTGTCGAAACGAATTGATGCTGCGTGGAGGAAGGCGAGAATACCACGCACGTGCCGCCTTGCGAAGGGTGGTCAGAAAGGTGACACATAAAGGGAGTCCGCCGCTCCCTGGACCTGTATGAGGACCTTGTAGCTCTCCAGGTGGTCCAGTGGGTCCATCGTTTCATCGTACGGGTCCAGTTGGGGGAGACGGAAGCGGAGCGGGACCGATTCCTCCATGATGCATCGGGAAAGTGGGGGGCGATGCTCATAGTCCGTCCCGTAAGGGTTAGCGATCCGGCGGCTAAGCTCCTCCAATCGTCGATGATACTCGTCGAGCCGTTGCTCGGCCCGACGGGTAGTCTTCCTGAGGGTGCCGTCTTGAGATGAATCAGAAGAGGAAGCCGAAGAAGATCACCGACGTAAGGAACGCACCCGTCTGGACTCTCTCTCCTCCAGCCGATGGTGGGAACGACCGGAGTGGTGAGAGGGGGACCGCCGTCGCTTCGAGACCTCTCGGCGACAAGGTTCAGGGGGTGAGTGACGGGAGACCTCGGGTGGGGTCCCGCCTTGGTGAGACTGGATTGTCCCCCGCACCCCTTCACCAGGCGCAGGGGGTTAAGGTGCAGCGGCCAAGCAATATTCTTGCAGTCCCCGTACCATTGTCATCAGGTCTTGGACCTAGTGAGCTAGAACCTCCAGCCGATCAGGCTGGCTTATCTGTGCAGGGGGCGGAACACGAAGGTTGGCCTCCGATTGCTCAGCCCGTGGATTGCGCTCCGCGGCTTGACTGGAGGAAGCCTCCTGTGCTCGTGTGGTCACCATCGTCTCCCTCGCAGAATTGGTGGGGTCATAGGGAGAACCTTCGCCTTCCTCCCGTGCGAACGTTCCCTTCCTGGCGCGCCAATCTGATGCAGACAAATCAACCGTGATGAGCGACGGCATGCTGAGATTTGTCATGGGCTTCCAAATGGGATGGAGGGGTCGTCTCCCTTCTTCGGAACCCTGCAAGAAGTCCCTGGCCGGTGTTCCCGGCAAGGACCCTCCGATGCTCAAGTTAGTAAACTTGTCGCTCAGTTCTGTAGTAGTGAGATAAGAGTTGAGATAGAGAGCGATAGACCGGGAGAGAGAAAGAGAGGTCCCCTTGCATTGAGCTCGGGTCCTCCTCTTATACCTGTCTGGGGGGTCTCGTTTACCTCGTTCCGTTGGAACCGTCGAATCTTCCTCGTTGGGATAAGTTTCTTTGAACGGCGAATGGTTAAGCCGTTGCTGGATGAGGGCCGCTTGTAGCGGTAACTACCGAGCGTGCTAGTACTTGCCCATGATTTCAGTGAGCGAGGTACACGGTAATAGACCTCGAATCTCGGGATCTGTTGCCTAAGGTGGGTCATTGTGTATGCGAGAAAGGCGCCAAGTTAGGACCGGAGCCAAGGGCCGTCGCTGGAGGCCGGAGCCAAAGGCCGTCGCTGGAGGTCGGAGCCAAGGTTTCATTTTTGGTTTTTGCTATCACATCATTATTTCGAAAATCATGCAAAAGATAATACCTCCAGAAGAGATGATCAATCGGATCAGCTTCCATACGCGTAATTACGGGGCTCATGTTTAAATAAAAGTTGTAGAAAGGGGTTGCTCTAAAAAAAATAAAAAAAAAGTCTTAAATCCCGTCACCCCGTACCGATTCCCAATCCGATTAAACCTCCCAATAATTTACTAAAGATGTTGTATCTGATTTTAAATATATTTTTAATTTTAAAAAATTTAATTTTCTAATAAATTAGATGCATCATGATGTATGATGACCGTGACAAAATGGGGGCAGAATGATCGGATCTAAAATGTTTTTAGGGCGTGCGGTTGCCTCGATCGCTATCCCATCCCATACTTTTTGAATCATTAGTTTTATGCGACAGTATTCCCCAACTACAAATTTATAATTTTATATATTATATAACATAATAAATTATAATTTTAAAATTTCAACTACTAAATTACCAAACTGCTTTCTTTCATTACAAATCCTATCGATTTAAATAAAATTTGCAAATAAAATCTATAAAATAATTTGTATAATTTTAATAAAAAATAGGATTATTTTAGTTTCAACTCTTACTTTCATTGGCCTTTTGGGCACAATCATCATGAAGCTTGCTACTTATTACGCTTCAACTAGTGTTAAATAGATGCAATTTAAGATTTAGAAGTTAAAATTTGAAAGAAATAAAAAAATATTCATTCTCTAACTCATTATTAAATAAAAATAATTTAAAAATATAAAATATTATATTTAATTTTTATTTATTTGAAACATGATGATTCATTTTAATCCTATAATATATGTATGATGAGTTAAAATTGAGAATTCATTTACAAATGATCTCCATAATAATTTGTAAAGTAGGCTAATAGAGCGTTGGATGTAGCACAAATTGTGCATCTTTAAGTACCTTTTAAGTGCTAGTTTTGGATATATGTTTCTTAATTATAAATTGTATATTGGATTTACGCTATTCCCGGCACCAACCATGCTCGGAGATCTTTGCAATAAATGTGACTATTTTTAATTATTTTGAAAATAGTATGGAAAAAAATATTTGTTGGAATAATATTGGAATGCCATGCAAACATTTTAGGTTTTTTTTTTTTTTTTATAACCATGTTACAAGGTAAAACCATCTGTTGGATAAATGATTTTGGCCATACAGAGATGTTGCTTTAAAAAAAAATTTATAATAAATAAATTAGTAATGCGAGAACTATATTATTATTTTTATTATTAATTGAACTATCATTTAATCATAAAAATTAATATGAAAATAAATTTTAGAGTCATTATAAACTGATAAATTAAACTAAAATCGAACCAAATTTTTTTGGTTAGAACAATTGATTTGATTTTATTTTAGTTTTAAAAATTAATTTAAAATTAATTTTATTTTAAATATATTTCTAAATCAACTCCATCTGACTTCCATACATCCTTATCCAAGGATGGAGTAAACCGGCTTTGATAAGATGCCAGCAGTGCTTGAGGACCATTTGGACTACTCCACTCCCTAATACTCCCTTAGTAGGTAGGGAATTTTAATCTGAGGACCATCGAGACCGTCTGCTTCCAACGCTCGCCCATGAAGTTAAATTGGTGACCAAGGTTGGTACCGTGCTAGCTTTGTGGCCAGAAAACTTAACGGTGATAAGAGGATGGATCGATGTGTATTTAAGATAACCCGAAGTTTCTCGTCCATTAGATGTGGGACTAACAGAGCATCCTTCCAACATTCTTCCAATATTTTGAATAATATAACTAGGGAAAGTCCATCAATGCTAGCAGGGAAGCTTATAAGCCATCATAAAATGTCATGACATACTAGTATTTGGACCCTGAGAAGTAGATACCGGACACACGATGAAGACAAGCCAATTGTCTGCCAGAATTTAACAAACGTAGTGAGAAAAGACTTTATACATCGCTCGGTGCAGTAAGTCCTCCTTCTTATTGGTCCACGTGCATATCATACTCATTAAAAAATGTCAAAACAGTTTTACGATATCCCGACGAAAAAAATTACGACACCCCAGTTTTAAAATTACTATACCTTATAAAATTATAACACCCATTCAAAAAACCAAAAAAAATTATGATACCTCCAGTTGTAAATTTACGTAAAATTATGATACACATTCAGAAAATGTATCTATACATAAATTTCAAAAAAAAGGTTGAACAAATATTAATGTACGTCATATCAAAATTTAAGATCGTATCCCTATCCTATCTCTATCGTATTAAGCCATGTAAGATTCATGTGGATCAATAAGGAGGAGTGGTACAGCTCATATCAAAGGCGATGTACAAAGACTTTTTCTTGGCTGGTGCTAGGGGTGGGCCTGAGCCGGACCGAACGGGTTACAAGACAAAAAAAAGAAAAGAAAGAAAAAAGAAAGAGGAAGAAGAAGAAGGGGCATCACGTCTGAACTTGGGTCAGCTATATTCGGTCCGCTTTGGCCTGGTAGGAATTTCTAAGGGTTCAGACTGCTCTTGAGCCCAATTCATTGGAGACAATTATATATTAAATATATGAAAGTTAAATAGCTTTTCTAGTGCTTAAAAAACTTTATATATATAATTAAAGAGTAACAATAGAACAAAGAGACTAAGAAAATGAAGATATTGGAATATATTCTCTCTTATTTCATCAGTATCTTATTTCATCCATCCTTTTCAAATACAATTCCATGTCATTTGGCAGATGGTAAAAATATTACAGGTAATACCAATAGACATAACATTCCTTGGAATACCAATAGACATCATCTTTATAACTTGACATAACCTCCCTTAGAATACCCATGGATATCTATTTTATTAGCAATATTATAACACTCCCCTTTGGATGTCCTTTTATTTTACCATAAAAAGTACATTATTCAAAGGGGATACTGTCTCATTAAAAACCTTGCCAAGAAAACGAAACAAAATCATAGCTAAGAAAAAAAGAGTACAATTTTTTGCTCCCTTTTGACTGCATCTTTTGATATATTTTTCTTAAAATTATCATTCGAGATCCTTGAGTCGTAGTCTAATTTTTCGGACTAACTCTTTAAATCTTTTTGTAGATAGTGCTTTCGTAAATAAATCAGTGAGATTATCGTTAGATCGAACTTGTTGAACATTAATAGCACCATTCTTCTAAAGGTCATGAGTAAAAAAACTTTGGGGATATATGTTTTGTTCTGTCACCTTTGATATACCCTCCTTTCAGTTGAGCTATGTAAGTTGTATTATCCTCATATAAAAAAGTTGGTACCTCCTTTTGAGAGAATAATCCACATGTCTTCTGAATGTGTTGAATTATCGATCTAAGCCATACACATTCTCGGCTTGCTTCATGAATTGCTAGAATTTCGGCATGGTTAGAAGATGTAGCCATAATTGTTTGCTTTGTAAAACGCCATGAAATAGTAGTGCCACCATATGTAAAGATATAACCCGTTTGTGATCGACCATTATGAGGATCAGACAGATATTCTGCATATGCAAAACCTATCAACTCGGATTTGGATAAATTTGAATAATACAAACCCATATTCATTGTACCTCTGAGGTATCAAAATATGTACTTAACACCTGTCCAATGCCTCCTTGTAGGCAAAGAACTATATCTTCCTAACAAGTTTACTAAAAAAGTTATATGCCCACAAAAAGTTATATCACGTCGAGTGTGAGTCGCAAGATACATTAATGCACCTATTGCACTAAGATATGGTATTATTTGATAACGTAGGCATTCTTAAAATCAACCTTATACATTCATGCTATCAATTAGACAAGCATTATTTTTTCTGATTGGATAAAGAAGTCAGCAATATCTAGATCATCAAATCCAGTATCAAAAGGCCATATTCAGAAACAAAATTTGTTTCCATCTTTTTTCATTCTTTTTCAATGATTCCTAATAAAGTTCAATAAGGTATTTTGGCGAACGATAGGTACGCGACTAATGACCCTTCATTCCACAACGATAGCATGAGTTATCCATCAAATTTTTACTTAAGTCCCTTTTACCTTTCTCAATTTTTTTCTTATTTTTTCATTTTTCTCACTTCAGGTGGTGAGAAGGAGTTTTAACATGACCACCATTATAAACAAAACCTCCTCGACCACGTCCACAACCATGCCTTTGTTTATAAAATTGATATGTAATCTCATTCACTTCAGGGAATGGTACAGAGCCAGTTGGACGGGTTTTATAGTTTTTCATTAAAAGTTCATTATTTTGTTCAGCCACAAGAAGGCAGAAAATTATTTTAGAATATTTCTTAAAACCCTTTTCACGATATTGCTGTTGCAAAAGCAAATTGGAAGCATAAAATGTGAAAAAGTTTTTTCCAGAAAAGTTTTTTCTAGCATATCCTCATCAATGACTTTTTCTCTATATAATTTCAATTGAAAAGTAATTCTGAACATAGCTAAATTGTATTCACTTACTATCTTATAATCTTATAGACCAGCCATAACGAGCCTTGGGGAGAATGACTATTTATGATCTTATAGATCAGTCATAACGAGCCTTGGGGAGAACGACTATTTTTTGATGGTCATAACGCTCTTTTAAGCTATTCCAAAGGACAAAGGTATCTTTTACCGCAAGATCATTGCTTTTGCTTTATTTTGGTACCATCTTTAATTGTATCACCAAGGGCATTAGCTTCCAGGTGGATTTTAGCATCTAAGTATCCATGATAGATAATTTTTGCATATGATATCTAGTGCCACAAAATTAAGTTTTGCCAAATTTACCGTAACAATACTATCAAAGCACACAAAGTAAATTAGTACACAACCTTTTATTAGAATGATTATTAGAATGAAAATTATTTCAAATTTATCAAGGACAAGAGACAATCATATATATAAATGATATTTACCTCAATAAAAGTTTTGCCGATAACATGTTATATAATTAAAGAGTAACAATAGAACAAAGAGACTAAGAAAATAATCTCTTTTATTTCATCTTTTCTTATTTCATTCAAATCTTATTTTATCCATCCTTTTCAAATACAATTCCATGCCATCTATTTATAGGCAAATTGTAAAAGATGCTACGGGTAATACCAATAGACATAACCTCCTTTGCAATACCAATAAACATCATATATAACCTCTTCTTAGAATATCAATGGATATCTATTTTATTAGCAATATTATAATAATATATAGATAGGACCAAGCATATTTTTCATAAGTTTAGACTCAGCCTAGAAATTGAACGGACCTCTAAAATTGGATCTACACTTAGGCTGGCCTATGGGCCATCATCTCATGCCTACCCTTACCTGCGGCATAAAGGCAAATAATAATAATAATAAAATATAATGGATAGAATGATGGAACGAGTTATGTGAACGAATGAATGAACATGCAGGGTGTAGTTGATTTAACCCATAGCAATTGTTGTTCTATTGCATCTGTTAGCCTCTTAGCCTTGAAAATTATCTGAAGAAAAAGTCTGTGTACACTATCCTGATGCAGTATGATTTGCATCAGATGCGATAATTCATTCATGCGTGAATCCGGATTGAGAGACTGCTTGTGGACCCTGCATCACTGATGCATGGATGTATCACTGCATGTGTAGGCCATGCTGTAGATGATATACAAAGATTTTTTCATTGCCTGAAGTCTGAAATATACTGTGATATGATAACCTAACATAATTGTAGAAATTATAGAAATCTTCGGCCAAAGAAACGTTGTGAGAGAGATGATGGGAATCGTGGATAACTCGTGATTGCTCTTGTTCCTAGTCTGATCGGATGGGACAGATCTAGGGTACAAAGCTTTAAAAATTAAAGGGAAAGAGGATTAGAATTAAGGATGCATTTGGTTTGTTATCATCGAAATTAAATTTTGTTGGTATTGAAATCGAAATCATCCATTATCCACACCAGATTGGTTTGCACAAAAATCAAAATCAAATTTAAAAGCTTAGGTAAATCAGATTTCAAATAGATATATTCCAAAATGCACTAAAATTTGCAAAGAATATTTGCTAAATTAAATTAATCACGAGTAAAAGGAAAAAATTTTTTATTAGAAATACTAGATAGAACCTACCATAACTCATTCAAATCTGGGCATAAATGATTGAAAATATCAATATAAATGCCGACTCATCTTTGTTGCTAATATGGCTAAAGAGCTTTGGAAGAGGAAAAGGATGGGTTTATTGATTGAGAAGAGGGAGAGAGGGAGCATCGATGAGAAGAGAATGGGAGAAGGGATAAAAGAAGGCTAAGTTAAAGTTAGGCCTTATTCTTTGAGAGGTATAAAGTTACTAAGAAATTTATATTTTTTTAAGTAAATATTATTCAGATAATACTTAGATGAAAAATAATTTATTCATTTTTTTGTGCAATAGAAAGCGACTCTAATATCTTTTACTTATATTCTTTTATATTGTAACTTTTCTAAATAAGTTGCTAAGATTTATCCATCCTCCCATGATACCCTTTATACTATCAAACTTAATTTGCATACTCATTATATATGATCTTTCTATAATTGAAGCTCCATTTTTTTTGCCAAATTATATTTTTAATTATACTTTCGATACATACATTAATCATATATCAATTTTTTTATTCAAAAATAAATTTTTATAATTACTATTTATTAATTAAATAATAATATTATATTCTTTTATAAAATATAGATTCTATCATAGAAAAATATTTTTATTTTAACTATGGAATCTTTCATAAATGTTGTCTTTTTTATTTTTACTTTTCAAAATGCATTGAGAGTAAAAGACAAGAAAGAATTAAGAAGTATTAATGAAAGAAAGAATTATGATTATGTTAAAATATTTGAGAAAGATTAAAAATATATTTTTACCTAGCCAGTGAAAATCAATTTAGACATCTTGGGGAGGTTAGTGTAATCCTAATTTAATAAGTAAATAATAATCTAGGAATGCAGCTTAATTTTTTTATTTTTTTTATCGATGCAAAAAGAGTGGATAAGTTGATCAACTTTTTCATAAAACTTTCCTGCTAAAGAACAGAACCTTAGATGCAATGGATATGTAATCTCGAGCTGGGTTAGAATTTGAAATCCTTCTTAATACATGATTTCTATTTCAACTAAAATGAGAAACGAATAATAATTCTGTTTAAATAAATAGAGGATCATTCTCGTGTACCAAATTGGCCTTAAATAAAATGGTTATGAGGAGCTTATTTAAGCTAAAATAAGAAACGGATTCTATTCTATTCAAATAAGTACTTAGATTCAAAATTAGTGATTTTGATTCTAATTTTGTAGGATCATCCCTGTGTAACAAATTGACCTTAAATAAAATCGTTATGAGGAGGATCATTCTTCAACAGGGAGTTATATGTAACAATGTAGATTTTATAGCCTGACCGCTGATCTAACCAAATCTTTATAGATTACATGGATTGACAACTTGGCTTATCCAATATAGGAATTTATTTGTTACATTGGAGTTGCTTCGTTCCTGAAGGGCCAAAAATAGGGAACATATCCCGTTTTGGCGGCAGCTAAAGAAGCGAATTATCGGTCATCGGAGGCTATCAGAGTCTCTAGTTCATCTATACATATGAGCTACGACTCCTTTGCTGCATACTGCGGCACCTATGGCTGTAGCAGGGACCAATTGAAGGGTCGAAAATAGGGAATATATCTCGTTTCGGCGGCAGCAAAAGATCGATCGTTAGGGGCTATCAGTGTTTCCAGTTCATCCACATCCTTAAGCCGCGATGCCGATGAAGAAGAGAACAAAGGTAGGGTCTCTAAGCCTCGTTGTTTCTCCCCATCAGAAGTCCCATCTGGTCTTCTATTATAGGCATGGGATAAGGGATAAGGCTGAGAGTGTAAGTATAGTTTGTGTGAAGGATGTGAATGGGATTAGTTCCACATGGAATAACTAGAGAATTAGATACTTATATATATATATATTGGTGGACTCTTTCTCTTGTGGATGAGTTGGGCCTAAATAACTTAGGCCTATATATATTTAAAGTCAAAGATGGGTACTTGGACACTTGGAGTATCTTGGGCATGAAAGTCAATTAAGCCGTTACACCCAAAAGACGTATCTCTTGAATACAACCATTCACATTCTGACCGTTTTAATTCTCTATAAAGATAAGGATGTTCTCAACAGAAGATTATTGTTTGCAAACAATAATCTTGGATTTGTTGTATCCTGAAGTGTTTTTGTGGATTCTCATTTGCAATCTTTAGTAGGAGCAAATAAACACTAAAAGGAAAGTGTTCATTCACGCCTCAAATCCAGATTCCCTGTACAGTTTTTCTAACAATCTTTTAGTGTTTATCTCCTTTGTTCATCAATGGAAAACCGAACTGATTCTGCATTCAAAGTCATGAACCAAGACTTTATGAAACTTGATCATTTTGATGGCACTAATTATACTCGTTGGAAGGATAAGATATGTTCTTCCTTACTGCTTTGAAGGTTGGATATGTGTTAGATCCGAACTTGCCACAAATTCCAGTCCCTTCTCCTGATGAAACCAAAGATGTAAAGAAGGAACATTCAAAACGTCAAGAGAATGAATTGCTATGCCGAGGACACATTCCCAACACACTTTCAGATCATCTATATGACTTGTTCACTTCGGTTCAGTCTCCTAGAGAAATATGGAATGCTTTGGAATTCAAATACAACACCGAAAAACAAGGAGCAGATAAGTTTTTTGCACTACAATTTGTTGAATTCAATATGGTTGATAATATTTCGGTTTTGGATCAAGTGCATGAATTACAAATTCTAGTATCCAAATTGAAAGATTTGAAAGTTGATGTTGGTGAACCATTACAAGTAGAGGCTATAATTGCCAAACTTCCTTCATCTTGGAATGATTATAGGAAGAAGTTGCATTCTTCTGAAAGTTTCACTTTGGAACAATTGCAAAAATATCTCAGAATTGAAGAAGAAACAAGAATTCGAGATAGTAAAAGGCTTGCAGTAGAATCCGATTCCAAAGTGAATTTTGTTGATGTCAACAAGGCTGGAATAAATTCGGGAACAAATCTGAAAATAAGAGAAAGAATCCTGAATCAAGTTCAAGCGATTCCAAGAAAAATAAGACTTGTTTCTATTGCAAGAAGAAAGGGCACTTCAAAAAGGAGTGCAGATTTTGGAAGAAAATGAAGAATGATCATGCTGGCTCTAGTGGCAAAGTTAATGTGGCTGAAGCACAAGAGAAAGAGTTACAAAATCTTGTTGCTATGGTTTCTGAAATGAAATTTTCAATGGTAACCGAAGTGCATATGGCTTCTGTCTACAAGACCAATGATTGGTGGTTTGATTCGGGTGCAACTATTCATATATGCAATGATAAGAATTAATTCAAGAGTTATGAAGTTGCTGCTCAAGGACATGAAGTGTTGATGGGAAATAATAATGCTGTCAAAGTTCATGGCAAAGGAACCATCGAAATCCATTTTACTTCGGGAAAGAAGTTAACTTTAATTAATGTTCTTCATGTACCAGAAATTAGAAAGAATTTAATTTCTGCAAATCTGCTGTGTAGAGGAGGATTCAAGACTGTTTTAGAATCTGACAATATCCTCTCAAAGAATGGGGTCTTTGTTGGGAAGGGATATGCTTGTGATGGAATGTTCAAACTTTCTGTAAACTCTGTTATTATTAATAATAATAAGAGTGTTTCCGTTTATATGCTTGGTTCATCAATTAATTTATGGCATTCACACTTAGCACATGTAAATTTTAGATCACTTAAGTTTATGGCTAAAAATGGTTACATAACATACGAAAATGATAACCATGATAAGTGTGAAATTTGCATTCAAGCTAAGATGACTAAATTACCATTTCCTAAGTCCGAAAGAAATTCTGAAATTTTACAAATTATTCATTCATACATATGTGAATTAAATGGAAATTTGACTAGAGGAGGAAATAGATATTTCGCCACATTTATTGATGATTACTCTAGGTATACCTATGTCTATCTTATGAAACATAAAGATAAGTATTCAACAAGTTTAAATTGTATAAATCAATTATCGAAAATCAAAAGGAAAAAAAATAAAAATACTTAGAAGTGATAGAGGTGGAGAATATTTTCTGCTTTATTTACTTCTTTTTGTGAAGAACATGGAATAATACATCAAAGAACTTCTCCTTATACTCCACAACAGAATGGATTGGCTGAGAGAAAGAATAGAACCCTTGTGGATATGGTGAATTCAATGTTGCTAAGTTCTAAGCTTCCCTTGAACCTTTGGGGTGAAGCATTACTTAGTGCTTGCCATGTGCATAATAGAATACCCTCAAAGATTACAAAGACTTCCCTTTACGAATTATGGAATGGTAGAAAACCAAATTTAAGTTATATTCAGGTTTGGGGTTGTCTAGCTTTTTATAGAGTTCCAGATCCTAAAAGAACAAAGTTAGGGCCACGAGCTATGAAAAGTATATTTGTAGGATATGCTAAAAATTCAAAGCCTATAGGTTGTTAGACTTGGAGTCTAATGTAATTGTGGAATCTAGAGATTTTTAATTTCTTGAAAATAAACTTGTGATGATTCCACGAATAAGTCAACATCTAAATCATTATTAGGTGGTGTGGATGAAACCAATATTCCTGATAGTTCTAGTTCTCCTTTACTTGTTGATAACAAAAATACTAAAATTCAAGAACAAGTGGAAATAAGGAGAAGCCAAAGAACTAGAAAAGAAAAGGTATTGGATCCTGATTTCATTTCCTCTCAGGCTATTATTTTTCTTGTGGAAGGTGATAAAAATAATAATGTACTTAATAAGATTCCTATCTTATTAAATGTAGAAGAGGATATAACTCCTAAGACATATAATGAAGCTTTGGCTTCAAGAGATTCGTCTTTTGGAAAGAAGCTATAAATGATGAAATGGATTCTTTATTATCAAATGGTACATGGGTTTTGGTTGATCCACCTCTTAATTATAAACCTATTGGATGTAAATGGATATTTAAAATAAAAGATGGTAAACTCTTCAAAGCAAGGTTGGTGGCTAAAGGTTTTCGGCAAAAAGAGGGCTTTGACTATTTTGATACTTATGCTCCTGTTACTCGGATTACTTCTATAAGATTGTTGTTTGCATTAGCATCCATTTATAACTTATGTATTCATCAAATGGATGTTAATACAACTTTCTTGAATGATGATTTAGATGAAGAAGTGTATATGGAACAACCTGAGGGTTTTATTCTAGCAGAAAATGAGCATAAAGTATGTAAGCTAACAAAATCATTATATGGTTTAAAACAAGCTCCAAAGAAATGGCATGAAAAGTTTGATTTGGTGATTTTAGAATATGGTTTCAAGCATAATGGTGCTGATAGATGCATTTATTCTAAATTCACAGAAAACTTTGGTGTAATTATATGTCTTTATGTTGATGACATGCTTATAATAGGTACTAACATGGATGGAGTAAATGATGCTAAGGCTTATCTCTCCACAAAATTTCAAATGAAAGACTTAGCTGATGTAGACAAGATCTTAGGTGTCAAAGTTAAGAGACATAGTGGGGGTTTTGCACTTTGTCAATCTCATTATGTTGAGAAAATATTAACCAAGTTTAATCATTTATATATTAAGGAGGCAAACACTCCTTATGATGTTTCTATTCATTTGACTGAAAATTTTGGTAGAGCTGTTGTTCAAGTCGAGTATGCTAGTGCTATAGGAAGTCTAATGTATGCTATGCATTGCACTAGACCTGATATAGCTTTTGCAGTTTGTAAGCTTTCGAGATTCACTAAAAATCCAGGAGTAATGCATTGGAAAGCGATCGCAAGAGTTCTTGGATACCTTAAAAGGACTAAAGACTTGGGATTGTTTTATAATAGCTTTCTAGCTGTGTTAGAAGGTTATTCCGATGCTAGTTGGATAACAAGTACTCATGACAAAATGTCGACTTCTGGATGGATATTTACATTAGGAGGCGGTGCTGTCTCCTGGGCTTCCAAGAAGCAAACATGTATAACGCATTCGATCATGGAGTCAGAGTTTATTGCCTTAGCAGCGGCAGGCAAGGAAGCTGAATGGCTGAAAAATTTGTTACTAGATATAGAGTTGTGGCCACAACCGATGCCATCTATTTCCTGGCATTGTGATAGTCAAGCTACTATGTCAAGAGCGCTCAATAAGATATATAATGGGAAGTCAAGGCATATAAGTCTAAGACATGAATATGTGAGACAATTAATCATTGATGGTATAATAACTATTACCTATGTAAGGTCTTGTAAAAATCTAACAGATCTGTTTACTAAAGCTCTCGCAAGAGACTTAGTAAGGAGTATTGCTGCTGAAATGGGTTTACAATCCTTTAACTAAACTTATCCTTAAGGGGAACCCAACTTTTATATTAGCATTAACACTAAGTTAGAAGTTTAATGGGTAATAACAAGTTAATGATAAGGGTTTGAGTGCTAGGTCTTGCTAGTTAGTAAGTTAGTATCATGATTATAAGAGGGTGAGTGTAATACAAACACTCTTAATGAAATTATTTCACCTATATGAGCATGATGAGTGGTGCCGCTTCTAGCAAAGTAAATAAAACTTTGTAAATGTTCATGAAATCAGGATGTAGCACATGGCCTTAATAGTGCTGATTATTATGAGAACTACTTTAAAAAGTCATATGTAGCGATGCATGTGTGGCAATTTCGATTTAGCGGAAACAATCACAGTTTAAGCTTGGGCCATTTGTGATTTTGCTAATGTCTTGAATTACTTACACTAACTAAAGATTTAAAACGAAAGTTACCTTTAAGTATGCGTTTAGTTATGTCTATGACTATTCCGAGTTCACACAAACTAAGTGGGGGATTGTAAGTGTAGTTTGTGTGAAGGATGTGAATGTGATTAGTCCCACATGGAATAATTAGAGAATTTGATACTTATTTATATATTGATGGACTCTTTCTCTTGTGGATGAGTTGGACCTAAATAACTTAGGCCTATAATATATATTTAAAATCAAAGATGGGCATTTGGGCACTTGGAGTATTTTGGGCATGAAAGTCAATCAAGCCGAATTTATTTTTTGAAGTTAATTTCTACAGTTTTTTTTGAAATAATTTTCGGTCCAAAAGATGTATCTCTTGAATATAACAATTCACATTCCGACCGTTTTAATTCTCTATAAAGATAAGGATGTTCTCAATAGAAGATTATCGCTTGCAAACAATAATCTTGTATTTGTTGTATCCTGAAGTGTTTTTGTGGATTCCCATTTGCAATCTTTAGTGGGAGCAAATAAATACTAAAAGAAAAATGTTCATTTACGTCTTAAATCCAGATTCTTCGTACAATTTTTCTAAGAGAGATATGAAGAGTTCGACTCATGGGACTCTATACAGGCGGCTGATTTGGTACTCACGCCAACAATTTCCATTAGATTGCAAACTAAATCTAACGAGGATAGCTGGCTGCTGGCGGCGGCACAATGTGTGTGGGATCGTCTGCTCTATCGATCAGTGTCTAAATAGATCCTGGTCTCATTTAAACCCATCAAATTGCACACATGCATTGACTAGGTTAAGATTGGCAGCAAATTACTATCAACTTTCACCATCTCTCAGCCAGCTTTGAAGCTCAAAAGACCCTATGCTTCTTATACTAACGCGAGTCTAAATTAAATTATTTTCTTTATATTTGAATTTATATGAATTTTAAAGTAAAATATTTTTTTGTTAATGATTTTTTGCTACATCTATTCAAACACATTGAATACATTTTATTTTTTATCATACGTTTCTTTCTATACATATGTACGATAAAAGTATAAATCTATTGAATGTCACCACCAGTAGCTCCACAACTGTTGTACGAGAGATGCCGCATTGGTCAACTATAGATGCGGTCGACGCAAGACTTTAACTTTGCCTCCACACGACCATTTCAACTCAAAATAGGCTTGCGTCATACGCTCCATTCCTTCTTTCTTCTCTTTTGCAAAAGAAAAAGCACGTAAACTTTTGACAACCTCAACCGTGAGAAAAGCGGAGAGGTGACCCGACTAGCTGCTGAGGTAGCCTTTGGATGATAAAAAGTTATTACAATAATAAAATATATATTTTTTTAAAAAATATTTTTTTTATTTTAAATTTTTATTTGATTAAAAATATAATATTTTATTTTATTTTTATGTAATTAATACAGTATTATTCTAAATGATAAAGATTTTTTTAGCAATAGATAAAGATTTTTTTAGAAATCTTAAAAATATTTTATGATAAAAAAATAAATTATTAATTTATTTATTAATATAATTACTTAAATAAATTATTTTTATTAATTAATTTATTATGATCTATTAAAAGTTTGCATATTATGTACATATATTAGGAATTGTTAGCAAGAGAAAAATGGATTATATCATTATCATTTTGCGATGGGCATTGTTATGTACATATATTAGTAATGATTAGTTAAGGCTATATCTTTTTCTTCTTTATATTTAATATCATGAATTTTTTTGATAGAGAAGATAATAGTCAAATTTTTTTTTTAGTCACTGCTCTTGAAAAACCGTAAATGAAAATAGGACTATTCTATAAGAAAGCATGAAATACGAATTTTAGAATAAAAATATTTAATCAAAATTGTTGGTGTGGAAATCCGTTCTCTGACTTGGGTGTACTCCTGGCTCCTGATCCGAACGCCGATCTCATCGCCTTGAGGTAGAACCTGCAAGACAGTCCGCGCGCAGAGGATGATGCAGGGGTTGTCCTCTGCGGAGGACCCTCCGATGTCCAAGTCAGTGGAGATTCATAACAAGCAGATGTGAGGAGAAGACTCTTACAGAGGAGCTCCCCTTTTGGCAGGTGTTCTATATCGAGAGCTCCGAGCTCAGGGGGAGCTTCAATGGGGTGTCCCAGAACTGTGTATGAAAAATGAGCATAGAAAATAGACATACCTGAGAGGCTTGAGGGTGGTGATATTTATAGGCAATCACCTGATGCCTTGAACATGCTTTGGATGATGTCCAAAACTGTTAGGATTCGAATCGGGTTTGTTGTGAGGTTGGTGGGATCCGTATCTTGTCAGTTAAAGATCGACGGTCGAGAGGGCTATCCGGCGCTTTGAGATTCAGCGATCGTATATGCTCTAGGCCGCTTCCGGTAGCACAGGTATGATTGCCTATGTGGATCCTTGTTTGGTTTTCATGGTTCCGTAGAGGTATGGATATCACTCGTGCAGGCCGAGTTATGGATAGCTCGCTAGCGAGGCATAGAGATCGCTCGGGCTGGGGCCGAGAGATAAGGATAGCTCAGCTAGCGAGGCATAGAGATCGCTCGGACTGGGGCCGAGAGATAAGGATAGCTCGGCTTACCGAGGAATGGCTCGGCCAGGGCGGCCGCGGTATGAAGATAGCTCAGGTTGTTGGGGTGATCCGACTTTGCCAAAGGTGATTTGGCTTCGTCGCTTGGATGTCATGCCACCTGGCTAGCAGGGTGTCCCAATGGTGTCGGACCCAATTGTCGACGTGGGCAATCAATAATGCAATGATGATTTTACCCCTCATCATGCCCCCACTCCCTAGTCCGAAGTGTAGGTTTGGATGTAGGGAGTAGAATTCCAGAGCAATCTTATTTGGGGGTTCAAAAGGGAGGGTAATGATAACCTCGTAAATGACGGGCCGCTGTTTCATCATCATTTCTTGTCGCAGCTCGAGGAGGAAACGCCTCGTTTCTAACAAGTCGTGGTAGCAAAAGTTCCACGTGGCGGGGCTCATTTATTTCTGGCGCCCGTATCGGGATTTCTGGCATCTAGGGCTTTCTTTCTGAAACGCTTATTTAAAGAGGGCGGCGGCGGCACTCCTTCCACAACGCTCCTTCGTCCGTGTCGCAGAGATTTTCTACTCCATCTTTGAGCCCTTGCTTGCCTGTTCGTGTCTCACCCCTTATTCAGTCAATATGAGTGGTCCAGCGATGTTGCTTCTGAGATCACCACGGAGGATTTGGGTAGAATCCGCCGATTTTATAGAGTTCCTAGGGATGTAGCCTTATGGGTGCCGAGGACCGAGCATCGAGTTTCAAGCGAACTGAGTCGGGGAGTCTTCTTCTACGAGGAGAGCTTGAGAGCAGGTCTCTGATTACCTCTTCACCCATTGATCAGGAGGTAATGAGGTTTTACAACATATGCCCAACGATGGTGGCTCCGAATAGCTGGTGCAATCTTGTTGGGTTCATCTCGATGTGTAGTCGCGTTGGGGCGACTGCGACCTTCCCTTATTTCGAGTTTGCTACAATTTGGTTTCTGGGAGGAGCTCTGAGTGGCCCTACATTGGCCCCCAGAAGTCTTTTAAGATGATTTCGAACAACCCTTCTTCGATAAAGGGGTGGAAGTCCCGATTTCTCATTGCCGAAGGAAACATCGGCTTGGATTTTCCGAAAGGATGGGCCAGTTATGTAAAGGATCCGAAGGCGCGCATGGAGTTGAGCGAGCGGGAAAAAAGGGATCTGGCTATCCTTCGCAGTGGTCCAAAGGTTTCTGTCAGCACCTTATTGGCAGAGGATGCCCTTTTCGTTGCCGGACTTAGCTCTATTGTTGGCCCAGATGGCAACCCAAGAGGGGGGGGTGAGTTGGGTTCTTAAAAAATTTAACATTTAAAACGATTGGCTTTGGAATACACAAGATTAAGTGCAGGATAAATATTAACCACAAACAAAGAGATAGAGAGAGAGAATCAAAACACGGCAAACACAAAGATTTTATAGTGGTTCGGTGTATCCAACACCTACGTCCACTCTCAAGTACCACTTGGGTCCACACTATAATCAACTAGATTACAACCGAGTTGTTTTACAAGCTCACAACTCAAAACTTGTTGTTTCCCCCGGGATCACAACGAACCCAGCTGGTTTTCCGGGCTCACCAGTACAAAACCCAAACCTCAAGCTAATCTAGCTTGACCCAGGGTATAGTACCTCCACTAATTCAATCCCCCTGATTGAACTAGCAAAAACAAATGAGAATAGAGTTTTACAATAACAAACAGCTCCTCAAATAAGCAAATATTCAATATTAATAAACAAGGTTAGAAAAGCTGTTTGAAGCAGAGTTGATTTGAGCTTTTCTTCTTTTCCTCTTCTCTTTGAGATGTTGAATCAGGCCTCAACTCAGATTCTTCACAAAGATTTGCATATGAGAAGTTGGGAAAAATAGGGTTTTTGCACTCTTTTTCTTCTTTTGGAAAATCCTCCGATTTTGAACTTGAATGCCTTGGATTTCTCTTTGAGCTTTCTGGAGTTGATGGATTTGAACTTTGACTCTTTCCTCTTTGATTTCTTGCTCAAGACTTTTCAATTTTTCAAGTTGATTTCTCTCTATTTTTCATTTTTTTTAATTTTCAAACGAACGGGCTCCCCTTTTATAGATTCTTCTTAATCCAAGATTAGGTGAAAAACTAGCCGTTATTTCTGTCCTTGGATTCCTCCTACACACAAAAAAAGTATCCGTTAGAGATTAGGTGAGAAAATATTACCGTTGGAGGCCGTTCTGACAATTTAAAAATCCGTTCCTGATAGGTTGGAGTCGGCTCCAACTTTTCAGGTGTCGGCTCCAAGTCGTGTATCTAAAAATAGAAAGTAAAAGTTCGTTGAGGAGTCGGCTCTGGAAAAGGTAAGTGACGGCTCGCCGCGTTCAGGTGTCGACTCTGGAAAATTATAAGTGTCGGCTCCATAGTAGTCCAAAAACATGTTTTCTGTTCCCGCATTGGAGTCGGCTCCAGACATTGTAAGTGTCGGCTCCGAAACTCTGGGTGTCGGCTCCAGACCGTGCCAAAAATCAGGAAAGCATTTGATCGGCCATGGGATCGGCTCCAGACTTTCTAGGTGTCGACTCCATGCTCTAAATTTTGAAACATACCTTTGGCATTTGATTCAAAACACGTTTCTTTATACCTTTTGATTAATCAAACATTTTTAAGCCCTGAAACACTTGTTAAATTTATTAGTAACAAAATGAATATACTCATATCTTTTATTAATCATCAAAATCAATAATTGGGTCAACATCTATTGACTCTCAGGGTGAGTCTTTGCTTAATATGTTTATGTGATCTTGTCATTGTTTAGCTGAACGTCCGTTGTATTTTTTAGCCGAGAGGTCTGTGTTTGCGGGTCGAATAATGAAGGAGCTAGGCAAGCGCCACAGGAGCTCTGGCTCGGGGACAAGCATAAGTTCGATAAGAGAGCTCGTCCTTCCGGTCTCGCTCAAGGGAGCCCAGGAAAGATGATCCCGGTCGCCGCTCCTTTGCTTTGGAGAAGGAGGAAGCGGGGACGCCAGCTGTGATTGACAAGCCCTCCCTGCCGAAGGGAGGTGAGATAGCAGAGGAAGCCATTGGGGGAAGTTCAGAGAGAGTTGTCGAGGTCCCCCCTCTCCAGGTAGTGGTTGTATCTGACGACGCCGAGGAGATGTCCCCAGCATGTCCAGCTATCCCTCCGCCAGAGGTCCTTCAGCCACCGGTGGTGGAGAGTCAACTGTGTGTGGAAGAGACCCTTGCTCAGGCAGAGGGGTCAGGAGAGGCAATGGCGGCTACCGAAGCTCAAGTGGAGCCGCTCGTTGAAAGGCCGGCGGAGGTCGTGTTCCTCCTGTTGAGGATCCCTCTCCCATAGTTTCGGGGATGCTGTGGAGGAGGTTGACGCGCTAGTAGAGGAAGAAGAAGAAGAAGAAGAACCACTGAATGAAGGGGACGTTCGGGTCGAGGGTCCTTCGGTCTGAACCGAAGCATTCAAGGACCCGCATGTTAGAGTCCTGGCAGAGGAGGCTGAGCGAATGGTTCCAGGGCCGGAGTTCCTCAGGCTAGTTCTTCAGCAATGAGCTCTTTTATCCATAGCCCAGAGGTGGATGACATGCTCACTGCCTTGATGAAATCTGTTTTGCGTGCGGGGGGAAGTTCCTCGATGGGCGAGCCCATCGCCGAGGATATCATTGATGCTACTTTCGGTCGGCTTGGAGCGCCGAAGGATGTATTTCTTCTGCCTGAAATCAATAACGCCACCCTTATGACGATGGCTTCGAATTACGCCTCTCGGGTAAGTTGTTGTACCGAGGTTGTAGTTCTTGATCAGTCGGTCGGGTCATGATTTCTTGCTGGTGTTTTTCTCACAGAGTGCTTTGGTCACAAGGGCGCTGACTTGGCGCTTGAACTTGGCCACTAGGGCCTGCGCTCAGGCCAAGAAGGAAGCGGCCGCCCTTTGGGTGAGGGTGGATTCAACCAGCCAACTTTCTAGGGCCTTGGCGTCCGCGAAGGCTGATCTTGAGAAGATGAGCGAGTCTTTTCGACTTGTATCTAAAAGGGCCTCTCAATTAGAGGTTCAAGTCAAAGAGCTCAAGGGTTTCCGCGAGCAATCGGATAGAGCCTGCCTGGAGTCATCTCAGATCAAGGCTAAATATGACGACAAAATCAATGCTATGGAGCAGCATTTCAATAAGAGGTGGGGCCAGCTGAGGGCCAATCATGCTGAGGAGAAGAATAGTTGGGGTAAGAAAGTGGAGGAGGAGGAGCGTAGATGCCGACGGCAGCGGGATCAACTCGCCGATATGGAGAATCGGCTAAAGTGGCAGAGTGAGCAGATTGCTCGGCTCACCGACGATCTTGATCAGTCTCAGCAGGAAATTGGGGATAAGCAGTCTCGGATTAATGACCTCAAGGAGGGTCTACAACAAAATAAATCGGCCAAGCTGAAGGCCTTGGAGAAGGTTCAGGAGTTGAGCGATAAAATGGCTCAGCGGGAGGAAGAGGTATAGTGTCTTCCTATTTATTTGCTTTTGGTGCTTTTCTTTTGCTTGTGGGTCAAAACGCCTTGATGTTTTGCAGATGGAGAGGATTGGGCTCGAGGTGCAGGAGCAGTTAAAAGCTCTAAGGGTGGAGTTATCTGCGAGTCACCGAATGAACCTCAAACTTCAAAATCAGCTTACTTCGGCTATGGAAGAGTACAAAAATTCTGCGCGATTCTCTGAAGAACGCAGAGGGGCTTGTGCCGATGCATTTCGGATCGGAGAGGAGGAGACTCGAGCAAGGATCTCTCGGGCGCGTCCTGAATGGGACTTGTCTTTTTTGGACACCGAACATTTCGATGCTTGCACCCCGGGGGCCGAAGAAGAGGAATATGGGGACAACTCAGACCTCGACCTTGAGGCTATTCTGGGCCCTAATGAGGCTGTGGCTCCTGAAGAGCGCCCTCAGCTAGCTGTCGAGGAATCATTTTTTGAAGTGGGGGAAGCAAGCCAAGCTCTCCCAGATGTTACCGAGGAGGTTCCTGGGATCGACCCAAACCCTGAGCCTTAAGGGCTGCATATGTATTTTTCTTCTTTCATACCTGTATCTTGGCCAAAACTTTAATGAATTGATATTTTGTTCCCATCTGTTTGGCCTTATTGTTTTAAATTACGTACCGCCTGAACGGCTGTTTCGCGTTAGAAGCTGATAGCGAGTGGATTTCATGTATAACTCTCGCCTTTGGGTCGGTTTGCTTCTTTCGAAATGAATGTCTGGCTTATTCAAAGCTGAACCGATTTGCTTTGTCAAAGCCGAGATTAGGCAGCTGGTTCAGTGCGCCAAAGCATAGAATAGTTCAGCTAGATCCCTGGTAATTTTCTCGGTGAGGCCGAGGTTGGGCAGGTGGTTCTATCAATCTGAAGCAAGAGATCGGCTCGTTTAACCGAGGTATGAAGATGGTTCGACGTGATATGACTGAAAACTGCACGAGTAGTTCGGCCAAAATTTGGCGGGCGGTCCGGTCTTATGAGAAATCATTTCGTTTTCGGGTGATCCGCCGAAGGACGCTTTATTTTTTGCGTAGGGCATTCATTACGTTGGCCTTTTCCAACACGGGTCTTTTTAACGTACGAGATAAGCACTCGATCGCCATTGGAGGGCGTTATTTTCATAAGGCGATTTCCCAGACCTGACCGTATCTCAAGGACCAGCGGGCGATTTCTTGCATTTAAGACTCTTGATCGAGATCAGAGGGAAATCTTTTGCGTGCATCATGGCTTGGAAATGTGTTTGGCACGCATTGAAAAGCGCTCTTTTCATCATGAGACGCCATGCGGCGGTGTGGCCAGAGTGTTTTAAATCCCGGGGCTTTTGCTTTAATAGCTGCTCCCGGTCCGTTTGCCTATAAAATGGGAGGAGCGGGCCATGTTAGGCTATCTCCCAAGACTTTATTTTCTATAAGTTGTAAGAGTTTCCATGGCATCTGTTTCATTGAAGTTGAGAGCGGAGAGTCCGATCCTTCTCTTTGAAGGCTGGTTCGTCCCAGATAGCTGGGGTGATGGAGAAGCTGCTGAAGAGCAGGTAGTCCTCAAGGGAGGAGTTCCCGAAGGTCATATGGAGAGCGCATGGGAGACCCGCAGAGGTCATATGGGGAGCGCACGTATACGGAAAACGCAAGGCATATGCATCCCCCATGGTTTACATGAACTTCGCCTCCTCGCTCAGTTTGAATTCCTCAGTTCATCTGACTAAGGAATCTCTTTCATGTGAAAAAGGGGAGGAGTGATGTGTTGGTCTGCTGGTTCTCTGCCGTTTACGATCGGGGAGTGGCTAGCAGACCAACATCCCACTTGGGGGATGCTTCATTAACATAAGCATCCATGGGTCCTTGACCTGGTTATGATCCCTTCACGTGTTCATCTGAGGGATTCGTGTATGGCTTACTTTGTTCTTTTGGGACTAACTAGTGGCTCAATGGAGCTTGTCTGGTTTCTCTGATTTCTAGGGTCGATGTAAAGACATCGTCATCGACCGAAGCTGCTCAGCTGAGCTTCCATTTTATTTGTATTTCCTGTACTTTGACGCACTTGTAATGCCCCTCAAGAGGTTGTAATCTTTTCATCAATAAAGAAAGTTTTTACTCTTTCTTCCTGTGACATCTGTTTCTTTTTCTGATGTGTTTGTGTTGAGAGTTGTCGCTCTCGTTTTATGCTTTTCGATTCATAGCATAATCTTCAAGTTCAACAGCGTTTCTGTCACTTTATTTTTGTGAACATGTCACTCGGTCCTCTGTGGAGGATGTGTTTATCTCTGTTTTGGGCTGGAGAAAGGCCTGGGCGGCCATGTGAGTCCATGTAGTATGCATGGCCCTATTTGAGGGACGAAGTGTATATTTCTTTGAAAAGAAATAACTTGCATAATCCTACCAGTAAGTGAAGAAAGGTTACTAACCTCTGCCAGTCGCGTCAGAGTGTTTGAGAAATTACTTGGATAGGCCGAGGCTTTATATAATACGTCACTCGGTGTCGCCGAGCCTTCAGAGAATATAACACTCAATGTTGTCGAGCCTTCAGAGAATATATCACTCGGTGTTGCCGAGCCTTCAAATAATATATCACTCAGTGTTGCTGAGCCTTCAAATAATGATATCACTCAGTGTTGCCGAGCCTTCAAATAATATATCACTTGATGTTGTCGAGCCTTCAAATAATATATCACTCGGTGTTGCCGAGCCTTCAAATAATAATATCACTCGGTGTTGCCGAGCCTTCAAGATTATATTTTACTTGGCGCTGCCAAGGTACGGAGATCGCTCGGCCCAGCCGAGGATTATAAAGATTATATTTTACTTGGCGCTGCCAAGGTAGAGATTGCTCGGCCCAGCCGAGGATTATAAAGATTATATTTTACTTGGCGCTGCCAAGGTACGGAGATCGCTCAGCCCAGCCGAGGATTATAAAGATTATATTTTACTTGGCATTGCCAAGGTACGGAGATCGCTCGCCCAGCCGAGGATTTATAAACCTGCTTCTTATTGTAGCTATCAAAGAAAGTAATAAAGACAGAAGCTTTGCAAATCTTCAAAAATTTAATTCAGTAGACTGAGTAAGCTTGGGGAGGGTGTGTTCTTACTGATGATAGACGCGGAGATTGTCCAAGTTCCATATCCGAGGAATATGTTTTCTATTTAGATCTTGAAGCTTATAGGTGCCGGATCTGATTACTTCCGCAATTTGATAAGGGCCCTCCCAATTAGGGGGCAGCTCCCTTGCTCCAGCGGTTCTGAGACGGATACCTTCTGAAGTATCAGATCGTCGGGGAGTAAAAACCTCCGTTCGACTCTAGCGGAGTGATAACGAGCTATTCTTTGTTGGTAGGCGGCCATCCGGATTTGGTCATGACTTCCGGATAACTTGGCTTTGATGAGCTTGTCTATCTCCCCTTCAATGGCTTTTCGGCGCTCGGGGGCGAATCTTCTCTTTTTTGTTTGACCGGCCAAAATGTTTCGTCTACACTGAGGCGATGAACCAAGACACCTTGGCTGATTGCGGGCATGTATGATGCGTACCAAGCGAAGATGTTAGCACTCCTCCCAAGAAACTCAATTAGTCCTTGCTGAAGCTTTTCTCCTAGCTGTGATCCGACCTTAATAGTTCAGTCGGGCCGAGCCTCGTCAAATAGTACCCCCTCCGGTTCTTCGGCCGGCTCTCCAGTTGCTCAGTGAGATTTTCCCGAGCATCCAGCCCATCTACTTCGGGCTTTCTGAACTGGAGGTTGTTAACAAAGTAATGTCGAGCTATAATCTGACTTCCTCGAACCACCCCTACCCCCATTCAGTGGGGAGTCTCATGGCGAGATGGGGAACGGAAATTATGGCTTTGAAAGATATTAGCCCTGGTCCCCGAGGATGGCGTTGTAGGGGGATCTGAGCTTGGTTATGAAGAAATCTATGAACACGGTAGCCACGCGGGGCCAGGTGCCAGCTCGGACTGACAGAGTGATAGCCCCTTAAGGGGTGATGAAATCACCTGTGAAGCCCACTATGGCGGACTCCATCGGCCGGAGGCTTTCTACCCGGAATATTAACCTCCCCAAGATCTTCGTCAGAGAAGGTGAGTTCATCAACTCGGGCTTTCTTCGACAGGCTCTCCTCCTCGCCTAGCCAAGAAGATGGGGATTCGGCCGCCGTTATCACATTGATATTGCCAATAACGGAAGATTTGGTAGTGGGAGTTGGCGAGGTTCAGGTTGGCGATTCTCTTCATTATTTGGTTCAGGGGGGCCCTGAACCGATTCAATCTACCTGCGGATTAGTTGTTCGATCTCGTTCTTGAGCTGCCAACAGTCCTCGGTGTCGTGCCCGTAGTCTCGGTGGAAGCGATAGTACTTGGTTGGGTCTCTCCGGGCTCCGTTGCCTCGGAGAGGAGGGGGCCGAGGAAGTTGACGCTCGATCTCCATCAGGATCTGGGCTCTTGGCGTGGTGAGGGGAGTATAGCGATTGAATCTTCGGGCCGGACTCCGAGTTTGGTCTCAAGGTGGCGGCGGAGGAGCTCTGTGGTGGCGAAGCGAGCTAGCGCGGCAGTGGGCTCGCTGTCTGTCCAAGCCTTTTGCCTCTTTCTTCTTCATCTGTTTGGCCCGGGCTGACCTCCTTGATTCTTCTACCCTGGCGTACTAGTCCACCAGGGACATCATGTCCGACAGGCTCTTCGGGTAGTTAACCTCTAGATCTAGGTAGAAGTCTCCCTCATTGGACACTTCTCGGCCAAGGCGGACATGGACACCTCGTGATTGAGGTGGTCAACTTCTAGGAGGTCCGTGTTAAAGCGGTCGAGATAACTCTTCAACGATTCCCCCTCTCTCTGCTTAACCTCGGAGAGGGAATCAGATCTCCACCGGTGACAGCGGCTGCTGATGAAGAGGCGACTCAGCTCGTCAAATGAATCAACGAAACCTGGTTTTAAGTTGTTGAACTAGGTTCGAGCAGATCCCCTTATAGTGGAGGGGAAGGCACGACAAAGGACCGCATCCGACGCTCCATAAACATCATGATGACCTGAAGCTGCTCAGATGATCATCGGGATCAGTGGATCCATGGTACGGCTCAATGGCGAGGAGCTTAATATAAGGGGAATCACTTCCCTCATGATCCACTCGGAGAAGGGGATGCCCTGCTCCACCCTCGGCTGGGATGGAGGAGCTTGTTTGGCGGCGTCTAACTCCAACGCCATTCTCGCCGTATCTCCTGCATTTGTTGTCTGATCCCTTCATCCAGAGTGGTATGAGGGATCGGGCGAGGAGAGGATGGAAGCGGTGTCGAATCTTGGGAAGACACCGGGGAGGGTTAGTGGACTCGCCTGAATCTGAGCGGGCTTTTCCCTCCAGCTCGCTGCAGCACCGACTTCGCCTTTGCAGGCTAGCGACCACGATCTGCCACTCCAGGCGGATCGGAAGAAGAGACCACAGGCAGGGCAGGGGCAGCGGCCTCTTGGTGAGGCTGAGAAGCAGGAGCACCAGGGCCAGGGATCGCCTGGAATCCCTGGACTAACTGGGTCAATGCTTGGACCTACTGAACCAGAGTAGCGAACTAGTCCAGGGTTACCGTCGTCACTGGTGGCGAAGGAGTTTCAGCTGGTGGTGGTAGCGGTGGTGCCGCCTCGCTAATCGGATCAGGCCTTTGAGAAGCAGCCTGATCTTGAGCCTCAGAGGTGGCTCTCCTCCGATTGGCCATTAGAGGATGTTTCCTCTGGTTCTCGAGTCTGTCTCCTAGATTACAAGTTTATGGGACTTGAGGCCCTTCCTCTAGCGCCAATCTGTTGTTGTGAAATCCATTCTCCGACTTGGGTGCGCTCCTGGCTCCTGATCCGGATGCCGATCTCGCTGCCTCGGGGTAGAACCTACAAGACAGTCCGCGCAAAGGATGATGTGGGGGTTGTCCTCTACGAAGGACCCTCCGACGCCCAAGTCAGTGGAGATTCACAACAAGTAGATGTGAGGAGAAGACTCTCACAAAGGAGCTCCCCTTTTGGCGGGTGTTCTCTATCAAGAGCTCCGAGCTCAGGGGGAGCTTCAATGGGGTGTCCCAGAACTGTGTATGAAAAATGAGCATAGAAAATAGACATACCTAAGAGGCTTGAGGGTGGTGATATTTATAGGTAATCACCTGATGCCTTGGACATGCTTTGGATGATGTCCGAAAACTGTTAGGATTTGAATCGGGTTTGTTGTGAGGCTGGTGGGATCCGTATCTTGTCAGTTAAAGGATCGACGGTCGAGAGGGCTATTCGGTGCTTTGAGATTCAGTGATCGTATAGGCTTTAGGCCGCTTCTGGTAGCACAGGTATGATTGCCTATGTGGATCCTTTTTTTTTCATAGTTCCGCAGAGGTATGGATATCACTCGGGCAGGCCGAGTTATGGATAGCTCGGCTAGCGAGGCATAGAGATCGCTCGGGCTGGGACCGAGAGATAAGGATGAGCTAGCGAGGCATAGAGATCGCTCGGGCTGGGGCCGAGAGATAAGGATAGCTCGCTAGCGAGGCATAGAGATCTCTCGGACTGGGGCCGAGAGATAAGGATAGCTCGACTTACCGAGGATGGTCGGCCAGGGCGGCCGCGGTATGAAGATAGCTCAGGTTATTGGGGTGACCCGACTTTGCCAAAGGTGATTTGGCTTCGTCGCTTGGATGTCATGCCAGCTGGCTAGCAGGGTGTCCCAATGGTGTCGGACCTAATTGTCGACATGGACAATCAATAATGCAATGATGATTTTACCCTCATCAAAAATATTAATTTTTTTAAATTTATTATTTTTTTATATTTATTTAAAAAAATAGTAGAAATAAGGTCCTATTCCTGATTGAAACGGGGCATCTTAATACTATCTAAAAGTTTTCGCTTCTGGAACAGAGCATTCAAACACCACCTAAAAATTTTTCCTTCTGGAAGAGGGCACCCAAACACTACCTAAAAGTTTCCGCTTTATGCAAACTATTCATTGAATGGTCGAAGGCTTCCGCTAGCATGGAGAACTCCTGGCGCGTCAATCCACCAAATTCTTGCTAAGAGCACGGGCAAAAGGAAATATGCGTAAAATTTGGCGTAGTTTATATTTTTTTTATGTTTTAAAACATTATTATACTATATTTTGGCCATTTAAAGGACCGGTAAGTAGGAGCCTCGTGCAAGCTCCCTCACCGACCTCGCTCGCGGTCGTTGCCCGGCATCCGATCGCGACCGTTCACGCAATTGTAATGGACCTCCCCTTTAGCGCGGCTGACAGGACGAGGGAGGCTTGTCTTCCAGCCAACGGCCACCAAACGGGAATCGACCGTCGTTCGCAGGAGTCCACCGAACGAACGGCTAATAGGCAACCGCCGATGTCGCCACTTTATTCCATCCAAGTGCCCGGTCTCCCTCGGCCCACACCCACGTGTCAGCCCTTTAGTTACTCAACGACACGTGTCAATTGAGGAAGTGAGAAACAGTCTCGGTTAAGCCTTCATGGATTAGTATTGCGTCGATCCCTCTCGCTTCCCCTGATTTCTTGTTCCCCGCGGCGAGCAACGTGAAGAACCGAACACAGACTAAAAAACAAAGAACTGGAAACGAGAGAGATTTTATTTTCTATCTCTCTCTCTCTCTTTTCCTGTTAGGGTTAATCGGATATCCATGGCGGCTTCGAGGCTCCTGTTGGTTTCGATCGTGCTCTCGTTCTTGATCTTTGGAATCCGGGCGGACTCGGAGGTCGAGGATGGGACGGTCGTTGAGGCCTCGGATTCGCCTCTGAAGCTGGAGATGGAGCAGCTGAAATCCAAGATCGCTGGTCTTGGTCGGTTCGGATTCGATCACTTCTTTGGATCCTTATTGAAGCTAGGGTCTTTCGTGGTTCCATTGTTTGTTGGCTGTTTCTTTTCTATTTGCATTCGTGGACGAGAGATCTCGTGGAGATCAGGAGTCTCATTCGCTCGGCTGACGTTCGCTATTTACTTCGTGCAATGTTCAAATTCTTCACGCTTTTCTGCTTTCTTTTTGCAATTTAAAGGAGTAAATAATCATTTCTTGATATTTTTATACACAAAGGTGGAAACCTTTTGTTTTCATATCAACGAATCGTGTTGTCGACTCTTCTTCCTCTTTCTTCTTATTCTTTCTTTTCTGGCGTTCCTTGCTGAGATTTTATCTTTTCCTTTGCATGTTGACGTATTCTTATCATTTTTCAGAAATTCGTTTACACAAGGTGATCGATCTTTTCTGTTAACTGATTTGAAATTATCTAGCTAGTTTGAAGTTTATATGGAAAAAAAAACATTTTTTTAATCCATATTTATTAATTTTCGATGAATTGATATGGCTAGATTTCATTTTTTTTTTGTTAAATTATTCTTTTTATTCCTTTTATTGAAGAATCGATTATATCGGAGAGATCTGATGAAGCGAAGAGAAAGGCTGAGAGAGTTGCACAATTGGAAAAGATTATCGAGGAGAAGTCGGCGAGCATGGCTTCACTGCAGACTGAGGTAGAATTGCTTCAGGTGAGGCCATTATAGTATACATCTTAGTATATCTGTGAGAATTCTTTTAAGTCAGCATCTTGATTTTGCTATTATGTAGAAAAAAGGGATTGTAGACGCCCAGGAATTGGTGGGAAGGCTGATGCACGTGCTGGTGAACTTGAGAAACAGGTCAGAAAAGAATGTCTTCTTATTCGTAGAAGAATAGGCATTTGAATTCTATGACAGCATTCATAGAATCATGTTTGAATTTCGTGTATAGATTGAGAAGCTCAAAAATGAAATAGAGGCCCAGACTGGAAAAAGAGGTGCTTATGAGACACGGGCTAGTGAAGCAGAGAAGAAAGTGCGAGAACTGAATCTTAAATTGGAAAGTGTAAGTGTTTTTTGCTGTTTGATGTCAATATTGCATATTTCAAACATCTCAGCTTGCTACTTCCTTCTAGTGCCTTTGAGTGTATTATGGAAGTATTTATTCGCTTGTGCATATTTAGGTTATCCAACCTCCTAATATATGCGCTATTAATTCTGTAAGCCTGTCCATTTAAGCTTTACAAATGTGTGTTCAGTTTGCCCGATCTGTTACATTTCTCTTAGCTTCGTAACAGTTCAATCCAGTCTTAAGCTATCAATGTTTTTGGCATGTAGATCTAACAGGAAATACTATTTATATGCAATTAAGATGCCACTACAGGTGTTAACGAGGATACCATTCTTGAGTTACTGGAACAACAGCTAGAGGTAGGTGTGAAGTATGTATCATATGATCTGTTTACTTGTCTCCTGCACCACTTCCACTGATAAAGCTCATTTGAGCATTCCAGAGCTCTTGGTTCTTGTTCTTATTTGATGCATGGTTGCTAATGAGATGTGGAGTCACTAGCTAAATTGATAAGTAAAAAAAAAAAAAAGCCATCTGAGTCATTGGTATATGTTTCAGGAAGTTGGGTTAGTGAGGAACAATCTTATAGTATGTCTAAAAACACTTCCTCGAAGGTCTGAATAAAATAATAGGAGCAACAATTTTCAATGTCAAACTTACGATGAGATGTCTTTGTTGCTCAGGATTTCCCATTGTTCCTCTTGATTGTGTTAGGTCGTGGGCCTAGACCTTAGTCTGGTATTGTATCACTCTACCTTGTACCCAGGCAGACCAGCTATTGGACCATGGGGCTTGAATCATCATTTCTTTTTTCCTCGACAAATTATTTACCTACATTATCAGCATTGGAATGTAAAAGAATGGGTGCTTCTACTCCCACACACCCGAAGATGGATGTTCCAAAATTTTGTATCTTTAAATGCTAGAAAATCATATGGCTGGTTTCAGACTCCTGTTCCTCATTGATACAGCAGACCATAACCAACTAAGAGCACTCGTTAGAGAAGTCATATGAAAATAGGCAAATAACTATACCAGTTGTTTGCTATGCTTGTTCACTAAAGTGTGCTAGATAAGTATGTGGTTGCATAACACAATGAATGTATAACATGCCTTCTTTCGTTATTGTCAATATCTTTACATTTTAGCAGCAAGCTTTTGTATAAATAGTGTTGATTTTGTCTTCCGTATTTTCTATGCCTATGATGCCGCTGATCTCTCTCTCTCTCTCTTTCTCTCTCTCTGTATATATATATATATATAGCTTGAAAGGACTCATGATGAACAGAGGCTTGGACTTCAGAAATCTGAATATGCTCTTCAAATGGCTCAGGTTTGTTGTGGCACCTCCCAGAATAACACATGATGCTTGCAGTCACAGTAAAATACTTTTTTCTCCTATTTTGCAGGAGGAATTAGCGATGATGCAATTAGAAGCAAGATCAAAATCAGATGAGCTGGAGGAGGTCAGAATATGAATAATATTGCTCCAGTTTCTTGAAGCAGTGCTTTCTGTAGCATTCGGTTATTAGACTTCTTGATAAGTAACCATGGACCTAATCCCGAACTCATCAATAGTGAACATTCATCAATGGACAAGGATGCTTGGTTACCTAATTTCCAGAAAGCCACTAAAGAATTTTATTGAATGATCAACTGGAAACTTAACTGTTCATTGTCATAGAGAACATGGAAAATGTTCTTGTTCTATCTGTGGAGTAACTGTGAAATTAGAAGTACATATGAAATTACAGATACATGAGATGGCCTTTATAGCTTCATTAAAATTTATTCTGTCCATTTCATGCCAACAGCTGGTGCGGAACCTTTATCTGAAAATTTGTTTATGTGAACACAATGGTGAGTGTTTGCATGTGAACACAATATGGTGTTCATGGTCGATCTCTAAGTCATCGAGCAGGTTCACGACATTTTTAAACTAGTTGTACAATGTTTCATGATGTTGAAGCTGTGTCTCATGATGTGAAACATGATATTAACTCAGTATGTCAGACATACTAACAGGGATAAATCTTTTAAATAATCCAAAATAAGTGGCAAACTAAACCTCCTTTTGGTTCAGATATGAAATAAAGCTACTGCTAAAAAGATGGGATTGAATCCACAACCCAAATCTTCTCTGCACGTTTGAAGAGAAGACTAAGAGTAAGAGAGGAAGAAAAAAGTTAAGAAAAGGAGAAAAAAATATTCCTGTGAAATGTGGCCTCAAGTTACAAAGGCACAGGCTCTCTTTGAGACTCTAAGCTCCTTAAAGTTCAATTGTATACTAGTAGAGGCACAATGGTACTTCAGTTGCTTCCCTATTCATGATCATACTTAAAAGTGAAAAAAAAGGTAAGGAAAGAAGTAATATAGTTGTTTGGTCCATTAAAAGGGGCCCTAGTATGATCCGATGTTCTAGAGATGCTGATTCATTTATCCTTCAAATAACCACTTGCGTTTTTCTTTTTTCTCTTCTCCCCTCTCTCTTATTTATTTATTTTTGTTCCTGTGCACGTTCCCCTCTCCTTTCATAGTTGTCTCCTCTTCTGCCTTTTATTCTATTCTCTCACAAATATGTCATAAGTTGACAAAAGAAAAATCCTCTAAAAGTTGCTTCAGAACCTAAATAAACTCCTTTAACAAAGTTACTCTAAACTTTTCCTTTTATCCGCCTCTCAATCTCATTTATTGTTTGAATGTATTAGTAACATCAGAATAATTGGGATTTGCTTTGTTTATGAAGAAACAAGTTGACAATTTATGAAGACTAGTTTCTAGTGGTGAATATGTTAATAAACATCTCTTTGCATGTACCTATAAATTTGTCAATTTCCAACTATGGGGAGAACAGAAAAAGTGTTCTGAGTGTATGATGGAAACATCCTAAGCTTTATGAAGCCAAACATTTTGTTTCTTCCTCCAAAAAGGGGACACATATAGCATGCAAATTTGAAGTTGCTAGTTTAGTACCATTAATATTTTTTTCCTAACTTTTTGCAACCCAATATTGACCTCCCTTTTCTTTAATGTAGGATATTCACCAAAAATGCTCTGCTTATAGGAAGGGGGGGGGGGGGGGGGGGGGTTGTTGAGAGAGATTTAGAAAGCTTTTGTTAACATACCAAAGTTGGTGATGGATTTTCCTTATCGAAGCTAGACTTTGGTGGGTAGCAACAAGCATTCTTGTCTAACCTCTTAGAGCCCTGTCATTCTACATTTAATTACATATATTTTGTTTGCCTTACTGGCTGTTATGTGGGAATTATTGCTTTTGAGCCCAATGGGATGGGGCATGTCCAAGTTGTCATAGGAACGAGAACGAGGGCAGGACTATAAAATCCATCCACATAGGGAAAGAAGAAGAGAGTAAGTAGAAAGAAAGTAATGAAAAAAGAAGAAAAGGAAAAAATGAAAAGAATGAAGAAGAAAGAAAAGGAGGAATAAATAAAGAAAGAAGAACAAAAGAAAGGAAGAATGGAAAGTAAGAAAAATGGAAGAAGGGAAGAAAGAAGGAAGGGAGAAGAAAGAAAGGAAAGAATGAAAGAAGGGAAAGAAAGGAGAAAAAAAAGAAAGAAAGTAAGAAAGGAAGGAAATAAAAAAGAAGATTAAGAAGAAAGAACGAAAAGAAGAGGAGAAGAAAGAGATAGAGAGAGTACTTAATGGGATGTTTGGCCCTTAGGATAGGGTGAGATGGGGCATCCCATTCTATGGAGAAATTGGAATGTCTCCATCTCATGGAATTTAAAACCTTAGACAAAGGCTTCAGAGCGAGGTTAATGTTCTATGTTTCTGTTCAGGTTCATGGGGCTTGGCTACCACCTTGGCTGGCAAACCATATCGCTCGTTGCCAGGTTAACTTGTGCATCCCAACTTGAACAAACCTATACACACACATATATATATCCTTACCTCATCTCTTAACTGGTTCTTTTTGTGACTTGTAGGATCTTGCAGCGACTCAATGGAAGAAGCACGGGAAACCTGCTTTGGATGTTTTCCTGCAGAAGGTGCTCATTCTTGTCTTATGTGAAATCACATGGCTTAATGGAAAAGCTGTATCATGTTGTGGTCTGGAAGATTTTTTTTTTTGGGAATATATCAGTGTTTTATATACATTTTTTGAACATAAAATGTTATAGATGGCTAATGTTTTCATGCGATGGCTAATGTTTTCATGCGATGGCCACTTCTTGGATCCCAAAATTGTTTCAGGCTTCAGAGAAATCAACCCGGGCAAAGGAATGGGTAGAACCCCACTTGGAAACTGCTAAAACAGTAAGTTATTGCTAAATATACCTTTATGGTGGTCAGTATATTCGTAGTGACTGAATTTCTTGGATGCAACCTTTCTTATCAGATTTTAAGAGATGCTTGTATGCTAAAAGTTCTTTGACTGGAATACCATGTTCATTTTGAAGTGCATTTCTAATGTTTTTGCTCGAATTAGTCATCTTTGGTGTCTGCATTTGCAGTGGTATATAGTGGAAGACGTTTATTGTTATTTATCTGAACCTGTACCCATTCAATCATACATTCCTGCTAGTTTGCAAATGATTTCTTTAAAGAAAATGTTTCATCTTGTAGCTATTATGAGATTAGGGAATTTTGTTTGCTCATTTTAGTTTTATTCTGTGAAGAAATGGATCCCTGCTGTCAAGGAACGATGGTTGACCTTGATAACTTATACCGGGCCCCATGTGCAAATGGTCTCTACTAAAACCACCGAGGTTTATAGGATATGCACAGATACCATCACACCTCAAGTTGTGAAAGTAAAAGAACTTGCCGATCCTTATTTCCAGGTATCTTTCACGATAATTTTACTTAATGAACGGGCAACTAGATCTTTTCATGGAGGTTCTTACTTACAGATTTCATATAATGCTTGTTGTTGTTACCACTCAATTTCTCATATAGACTGCTTACCTTTTGCCAGGAAGCTAAGAAATTCTCTAAACCATATATTAATCAAATTGCCTCTGTCAGCAAGCCTCATGTTGAGAAAGTTCGTCTTGTTTTGAAGCCTTACACAAAACATGCAGCCTATGCTTATAGAAAGTCGCTGGAATCAGCAACCGTGTATCATCATCAGGTATTCCTTTTTTAGCTGCTGCTTTCTCTAGGCCTACATTATTTTTTTATTGATTGAGAATATTTCTTTTATTTTGAGACTCTTTTGGGGCATACTCCATGGCTATTAGTTTTCACCAGAATAAGCAAGTGAACATCTTTTGGATTATGATGATCATTCCTTAATATATTCCATATTGAATTTGAACCACTGTTTTGACTTCTATGGAGATAACCATTTTAGCATGATTCCTTCCAATGCCCTCATGCCATAGTCAATGTAGTGTAGGTTTGTCACATGTTATAGTGTAGAACATGCAAATTAGAACAAAGATATAATAGTAAAATAATGTTACAATGTTTACATCAGCAATTGGATTTGCAATATTGTATACATGGATAACAAAGATGTTGAATTGGACTGCAGAATGTTTCTTTGGTCTTTTACTATATATAATGCAAATGGATTGTAAAATTTCAGACAGTTAAAAAATTTTAGAGCTGAATGGATCACAAAGAACATCTTATAGGGGCTTGATGAAGTTATTGATTTATTGTTTTATGCAATTGGATATAATTGTCTCCCGTAGTATTCAGTAATAAGCTTAGAAGGCAAAGCTATTTGGGTAAGCTAGTAACCGTGACAAGGCATACTTTGAATTTCATGTAAATTGTCTACAATATAGTCAAAACCTTCAAGGGAGTGCAGTTGGTGGCACGCAGTATGTAAATTTATTATAGTTAGAAGTTCACTTCAAAACTCCTTACTAGAATATGGCTTTTAGCATATGTAAAGCAACTTATCAAACAATTAATTGTTAACTTGGGTTTGGGAAATTTTACAGGTCTTGCTCGCCTTTCCATGTCATTTATATTTATAAAGAAGTTATAGAATAAGACTTTGTTGTCACTGTTGTCATTTGGAGCAACATGTTAGATCATCTATATGGGTACCCAGATTAGGCATGAGATAAATACATAATTAGATTCAGTAAATATGAGATAAACACAAAATTATTTATATTTATTAGAGAAATATGTTAATATGTATAGCTCTAAATTGAGCAGAACAGAGAAAAAGATTCATGAGCCTAATTAGTTTGGTATTAGGGCGTTGTTATTGTTGTTGCAGAAAAGTTTTAGATCATTCATATCGGTACCCAAGATTAGCTATGAGAAAAATACATAGTAAATTAGATTCAGTAGTTCATCTCAGAGGTCTTATTTTCCATCCTGTAGGTTCGAGCTGTTATTCAGGAGAAATTCGAGAAGCATGAAGTCACAAAACCTCTTGCAAGTAAAGAGCTGGTTTGGTTCATGGTATGAAGTGCTCCATTTTAATCTACGCTCACCTTGATCCTTTGTTTTTATATGTGAGAATTTTATATGTGAGAATGTTCTTCTTTCCTAGGATAAGCAAGCATCCAAGACTTATTCATTATTTTATTATTGCAGGCCTCTGCTTTGTTGGTTTTACCCATGTTCTGCGCTTACAGAATCTTTTTGTCCATATGCTGGTTAGTTTTCTCTAATTATTTTCTTTAAAGGCCCATAACAATCCATTCTGATTTAATTCATCTTGTCACTTTTATTTCATTTAAAATTTCTGAATTTTGTAGTAAAAAGACAAGGACCACACAGAATGCCAATGCCAATCATCCATCTCGTAAGTTTAGCAGAAGGCATGCAGACAAATAGAGTGCGCTTAATGTATGCATGTGAGCTTGTGCACTATGTTACGCTCGAAGGTATGGTTCATCATCCCTTAAGGTGTTTGTATTATTTGTAGATCAAACTTTGAGGATCATTATTGTTATCTTAACTCTTCAAAGTTGACTTCATGATTAAGCCTACAAAGGCTGCAGGCTAACCAATTTTTATCTAGTCAGCATTTCTGTTTGGACTTGAGAAGTGTTTATATGAGATAAAGCTTGGAATTTTGGTCTTGCTGTATATGTGTTGCTCTAGCTTTAAGCCAGATGTTTTTGATGCATCTCTTTTCCTTCTTTTGATCCTGTGGATATTTTCCTGGTAATAAGGTGATGTTTTCATTATCTTCTTTATTATTTTCAATCAAGATCTGTGTGATTTTTCAGATTCATCTACATTTCATATCTGAATGGCTATATTGCAAGTGAAACCATAAAGGAAAACCTCATTCACCATGGCCGTATGCATACTAAAATGAGCCATGATTTGTGACATGATTGCATGGAGCAAAATGCACCATCAAAGTGAAGTCCCCAATTTGAATCTCTCAGCTTCTCCAATCTTTCCAATAGGGGTTTCTTAGATTGACCTTGCTCTAATTAATTAACTTCACCATGACATTACTAAGTTTCAAATGACATTCTTGCAATGTTTGTGATCCTTACATTATTGGACTTGGCAGAAAGGATCCTTGCTGTATCGTCATAAACGTACCTCTTTTAACATTCTCTATTGTTGATTTTGAGAGCTTCGCTCATCCCAGCTCATCCTAACTTAGTTGAGCATGTGGGAGTTGCTCCTAGCTGCCCGTACAGCGGTTTGGAAGTGGACGTTCAGAGGTTTCATGCTAAACTTTTTATTGAGTCAGGGTGTCTTCCTCTTTTTCTGACATTGATGGTTGATTGTGTTCTATCACAGAGCTCTTCTATTCTTTCTAATCTAATATAAATACAGTAAAATCAAGAAAGTTTGCTCTTTTATTGTCGCATGTCAACTCTCATATAATGCCCTTAAATGTACGCTCCTTCTCTGATAAGGTATTTTCTTTTTACCAAAACCAAAGGCTTTCTTTGTTGCTTTAAATATATTTGCCTCTTTATATTTTCTTTTGTATGACACTTATAGCTGATGCTAAATCAAGAGATCATATTCTTTGCCATCACATTATATCATGCAGATATCTAAATATCTAAAGTTTAATAGTATATAGATCGTCAAGCTAATGTTGAATCTCTAAAAATATTTTAAATTATTATAAAAACTATATATTTCATATTATTTTATAAAATAATAGATCAATTTATAAAATTGGTATGTAAAAAAAATTGATTTTAAAACCTTTTATCTTATTTTATTTTTTAAATCTAAATCAAATCAATGTAAAAATTTTCTAAATTTTAAGCTTTTTATCATATTTTATTTCTTAAAATTAAATCAAATAATTATAAAAATTATATATTTCATATTATTTTATAGTATTACAAATCAATCTATAAAATTTTTCTATAAAAATATTTCTAAATTTTAAAACTTTTTATCTTATTTATATTTTTAAATTTAAATCAAATCGGTGCCTATGTGATTATAAAAATTATGTTTTCTATTATTTTATAAAATAATAAATTAAATTGGCTTGTAAAAAATATTTCTTGAGGTTGAAACATTTTATCTTATTTTTATTTTTTTAATTTAAATCAAATCAGCATCCGTGCATTGCATGGGCTTATACCTAGTATCAAATGTAAACAAAGGCTAATGAGGAAAGTATGTGCCTGAGATGAGAGTATTTAATGTGATCCTGAAAACCTCAAAATTCTCCATATCAATAAAACAAAAGTTAAAATTAATGATGACCATATTTACTATATTCTGGATTTCTTTAGGATTGTGGTAATCTATGAGAAAGTTGTTGCTTAGGGACGTTCAAAAGGATCTCATCGAATTGATGTTCAGATGGTAGAGATTCCTGTAGGATACGTTTTACTGTCTCTAAAATGACATGACATTGTGTGTGTGTGTGTGTGTTGACTTCTTGATGCATGCACTAAGGGTTTCAAATCATTTTTTTTTAATCATGGGTTAGTGGTTTATAAATCACATGACTTTTTGTGTCTAAGTATTTTAGAAGTTGTAAATCATATCCAATGGGACTTCGGTCATCCAAATCTAGATTTGATGGAATCAAAGCATCATGTATCACACATTTTGAAAATTTCCTGCATCAACTCAATTTCAGCTTATTTACAAAGATTCAATATATGCATGAAAGTTGAGAACCAAGGATATCAAACATTGTTATTTGTGATTCAGAAGATGCTCGATTATCTACATCTGGTCATCTATTGATTCTTTTGCTAGACTGCCACCTTGGCTTCTTTTCTTTCAATAAATTTAATATATGTATTTGTTTTCATGCAGATGTTGTCCAATTATGGGTCGTACGTCATGAGTTCTAGGGCTTGGAAAACCTTGTTGAAAGATACTTTTTATCTGTTTTCTTCTAAGTTTGAAATGTGGAACTCCTATGCTCATGAGTGTTTCCTGGGATATTGAGGTTTTATACTTCATTTCAAATGTTTGTTTTGGATGTAGTTCTTGATGTATATAAAGATATATTGTGAATTTATGCAGATCAAATTAGAATTAGGAAAAACAAGGACTGGGACAAGCGCCTAAGATGTCAACTCAACTCAACTCATCTAAGCCTTTTTCCAACTACATGGGGTCGGCTACATGAATCTGCTTCCTTCACTCTGCTCTATTCTGAACCAAGTCGACATTCAAATTACAAATAGTTATATCTTTTTTTAATTATTTCTATCCATGTTAGTTTAGGTCTACCTCTACCTCTATCCTTACCATGAATTATTAAAAGATCACTCTTCTAAATGAAGCATTAAAGGTCTACGTTATATATGTCCAAACCATCGTAATCGATTTTTTCTCATTTTATCTTCAATTGGGGCTACTCTTATCATTTTTCTTATATGTTTATTTCTAATTCTATCTTTTAAAGTTTTATCACATATCTATCTTAATATACGCATTTCTGTTACACTTAATTTATTCATATGTTGTTTCAATATTGCTCAACACTCTGTTCCATATAGCATAGCTGGCCTAATAGCAGTTTTATAGAATTTTTCTTTCAATTTTAATGGGATGCACCAATCATACAATACTCCCAAAGCACTCTTTCACTTAATCCATCCTTATTTAACTCTATGATTCATATCTTCACCTATTTCACCTTCTTGCTGAATAATTGATCCCAAATACCTAAATTTTTTACTCCTTGATATTTTTTAGCTTGCAATCTTCATTGTTTCTTCATTTGTATTTCCCATTTTTTGTTTCTGGATGCATCACAACGACATTTGTCACCGGATTAATGTGGTGTCCAAGAGAACAAATTTTTCCTTGTGATTCACTGAACCAATGATGTCCCAAAATGGGAAAGGGCAATTCAAACACCAAAACATGAGTACTGGGAGAGAATGAAGTTAATTTTTTCTTTTGTTTAAGCCGAAACCCTCTACCAAGTGAATTACTAGTTAAAAGTCTGCACATGGCTAAATGGATTCTGGTATGAGTTGTCCTGAGGCCCCATTTGGGGCAGCTGTTGAGAAACATTTATGTGCCAAACAGAGCCCTAGTTTCAGTCTCAGCAGCACACAGCATGTGAGGATTTGCTTTTGTATATTGTGGATTGGTTTTTGGCAAATTGTTTGCTGAGACTAGTTTGAACTTGGAACTTGTCATAAGAGTTTCCATCAAAATCAAAGTACCCTCTTCACAAGATATCTTTCTCAGATACTAAATTTGTTGGAATTCACCATAGCAAGTTTTGTCAAATATGAATGAGATCCAGCATGTGATATTCCAGGACTAGTTGGAATCGTGGCACCAGGCTTTTGTCAATTATGAACTAGCCTAGTTAGACAAGGTATCAGGATTAATTGAAACTCGCCATAAAAATTTATTTTTAAGACAACATGAATTAGTCTTGGCAGTTGCCTTGTTAAAAGTTTGACAGTTAGACATGTGCAGATCCTGTGGCAGGGTTTACACTCTTTTCCAGGACTGAGGGGTTATATATTTTGATTTGATATTCATGTTTTCTGTTGATTTCTCTTTTTTCTATTTTAGAAAATGAGAAAAATTCTCTGTATCATATTTCTCGGGGGAATTTAATCATGTCTTTGTGTAGCAATGTTAATCTGTTACCTCAAAACTATGCCATGTTCTTGCAAGTGGACTTAGAGGCATTGGTTTGCCTTTTAGGCCTTGTCTCTGTTCTCTGCTCACTTTGGGTTTTATGAGAAACATTTACCTGAAGAGCATTGTGAATGACACTGGCAATTTAATGTTTCTTCTGTTTTCTTGCCTGTTGAACTGCACTTGTTTATGGAGGAAGTTTAGTTAATCAGCAGTGAGTTTGAATTTAAAATACAGTGTGGTAATAGAAGTGTTAACTTTGGCCTATGATGTCAGCTCAGGGTCGCATTCTGGGTACCAGATTCTGCAACAGAACCATATTAGTGTAGTATTAATAGACCCAATGTGGTGGTCTGTTCAGTATACCAACACTTAACTCTTGCACCAAGTATTGGTTCGATGTTTGTATAATTTGGATAGTCTGGTATGAAATGGTATGCATTGGTTCTGTGAATCTTGATGCCAGGTATTGTTTTTAATAGAGAATTGGATTCATTAGATCCAGCATTAGCTAAATCTGTAGCATTAAGTCTGTGATGAATAGAGTTGGGCATTAATGAACACACATGGGATCGTGATGAAATTTTTTGCGTTGGATAATGTAGGCTATGCTAGTGCTTGAAATTCTCTTTTTGACCTTTTGTCAGTTATGGCCTCATGCCATGGTTTGTGGAATGGTGTTTGATGCTTTGATTCTTGACCAATCTAATTATTCAAGCAACATAGCGTTCTCTGTAATTGTTGAAAACTGATTAGGAAAATCGAGATACATCTTATTAAATACATCATTAATCTCCAGTAAACAGAGAAGAACACTAATGATATCTTAGGAAGGACAAAATTCAAAATACTACATCATAATTTTATTGTGTCAAAATCTAAATATATAACTTTCTTTTATAGAAAGTCCGTTGTTCCGCAGTAATTAGTGCCCCATGCTGCACTTCACAATTAGACGTCCAAAATATGATCCTAATTATCTTTTTTTTTTTTTTTTAAGTTTAACCTGCATCATCCTGTCATATCTGAGAACACAAAAGGCTTCTTTGCTGAAGGAAAGGCTAAAACTTTTTAGAAAATGAGCTTATATTAGGTTCTCATGAGTCTCTTTTCCACTTAAATAAGGGGCCAGTATTTCTCAAGCTCCACAATAGAATCCACACGTGGTGGCCATACCTCAGCCGGTGGTGCATCACCAATGTCCAAACCAAACCCGGTACCACCACTTGGTATGATGCAGTTGGTCCGTGCCTCCATGGCAGCCACTGTTGGATGGCATAAACTAAGCCCTGATGGCAGCGTGAAGCTCCCAGCTGAGGTGAACTGTGGCTGGATCACTGGGCTCAGCCCTAGCATTCCCCTAGATGTCCTTGTTGGCTCTGTATAGCTCTTTCTGCTGCTATCCAGGTGATACGTGTTGGCCTGCATCACTGATGGCATGAAGGCAGAACTCATTTGAAGTTTGTGATCGGGTTGGGACTTGTTGGGGAGGCACCTTTTCTCTCTGGAGCTCTTCTTGAACACTCGGCATACCACCCAATCCTGTGTAGTTCAAGAAGTTCTGTAAACACTGATGCTGCCTTTTTAAGAGAAACATGTGGTCAATGAATAGCCAAAATTAAATTTTCCATTAGAAAAGCATAGCCATTGTTGCTCTGATGCTGTATTACTTAAATAGTTTATTAGCCATATGCTTGGATATAGATTACTGGTATATAATCCATTCTAAGTTTAAGGCTTTTGATGGATTCATGGATATGAATTCACACTGATAAATAACTGAGAGCTGAAGTCAACAGTGGTCAAGTGCTCTCATGGTGGAACTTGACATAAGCTAAACATTGGTGGTGAATTTTTTATTAAAAAAAGAGAAGGAAAAGATGGTTACCTTTGGGATTGGAAAGTGGATTTGGACTGTAGACAGTACTCATGCATGACCCAATTAGTTTTCTCTCCCCTTGGAGCTCTTCCTATATAGAAGACCAATGTCTTCTTCATTCCAATTAGCACTGAAGTATGGCTATTAAATATCTCCTTGTCTTTCCCTGTAGTTTTCCAGTAACCTGCACTTGTTGCACGGTTGGTCCGGAGTCCAGTTGGATACTTGCGGTCCTTTAGGCTGAAGAAGTACCACTCTTTCTCTCCCATCTTTGCTTTCCCTACTCATACAATCATGCCCATTATCTTCGCATGTGGACAGATGAGTAAAGAAGGGTGAAAATTTAAACGTATATGTTTCACAAAGGTTGCTTATATGATTTAGCATAAGATTTTGCTAAAGTTGTCTATCTTCAAATGTTTGTTTCCTCAAGAAACCAGGTTGGAAGCTTAAAAAAAGAGAGTCAAGAAGCAAGACCTCAAAGAAATTTGAAATATAAGAAATCAAACCTTGCATTCTTGCACTAAACTTGACATGAGGGAAAGCTCTCTCTCTCTCTCTCTCACTTTTTTTTTTTTTTTTTTCAGTTCTTATTACGTGATGCCCAAGATTTAGACGCTGGACTGAATGGGGAACCCTTAAGAGTGAGTCCTCAATCAACTGTGCTAACAGTTGGCGAGAAAAAACTAACTAATTCTACGCCGAACAAGAAATAAAATGAAACTATTTTGTTAAATCCTACACAAAACAAGACATCAGAAAATCAAGCTTTAATTCTTTACTTGAACAAAACTTCAATGGGATGAATATAAAACAAAACTATAGTACGACTAATCTGAGAGCTCTCTCAAGAACCTAGTTGATCTCGAATGGAAGCAGAGGTGGGGTAGTATCACCAAACAAGATGTAAACAAAAACATATTAAGTCCTCCATAAAACAAGTCATCGAAAAACCAACCTTTCAAATTCTTAAACAAAACTTCAATGAGATCCAGCTTTCTCTCTTAGATAATGACATGACTGTTCTTTAGTATAAGTAAATGAACAATTCTCATGAAATTATTTGATCTTAAATTGAAGCAAAATTGAAGCAGAGTAGTATGAGCTTGAGACTGAAAGCATGAATTGTGATATCACATACCTGCAAGATCCCATGGCTCGGATTTATTAAGGTCGACGACAGCAATAGCTCTTGCTGTGAAGTTGGATTTGTAGATCTTGTGAGTCAAATAATAACCAACAAGCTCTTCATCAGTGGGATGAAATCTGAAGCCTGGGGGCAAGACCTGCTTCTTGGCATCTCCTTCCATGTCTTCTCTTTCAGGTAGAAAAAAAGCACCTCACAATATCTTGTAGCGTGAATTCTGATGGCTTAATTTATGGCCAACTTTGCACAAGGATGTTAGTGAATGCAAAGTACTGCTAGCTCTATTGCATAGGATGAGTTTTACCTTCTGTTAATCAAGACCATGGAGTCCAAAATGGACATAAACTGCTCTCGGGGTTTCTTGTCAAAGACCATCTGAACAGTTACAGTTCAGCCTCAGAATTGGAATTTAGTAAGGATGCTGAGCTATCATCCTAGCTGACCTAGGCTTCATCTCAGTAGTATCAATTAGAAAAAAAGAAAAGAAAAGAAAAGAAAGAACAGAAGAAGAATAGAGAAACTATTGACTGCTAAAAACCAGGAATTTGAATGTTCTGATTGCCTGGTCGAGAGTTATGCAAGGTTGGCTTTTTGCATGAAAACAGTGATTTGAACCTATGGATTTCTCCTCTCAGTTTGCAGGATGACTGAGATTTAAGCCTCAGATGGAGACTGGAACGGAGTGGTGATCTCAGTTGGCTGCGTTGCTGAAGCTCTTAGCCACTATATATATATATATATATATATATATATATTAGCACTCGAAAGATTCTCCTCTGCTGCTGGGAACTTTCTCGGATAATGAGGATGGTAACCAACTGTCTCCTCATGATATTATAATTTACTTACTTATCACTGTTTTTTTAAATAAATATCGACAGTATTATTGCATATATATATATCTGACTTATACTAATTACGTACAATTAAATGTACCCTCTAATTGATAATTTTTTTTATCAGGACTAGAATTATAAAGAGATAATATATAGAAAATATGTGTTCAAGAAAAATCTATAAGCCCTTTTTTCTGGAACAGAGATGAAACAAAAATGATTATAAATAAGATTATTAAAAATTCATATATCATTTACAAGCTCATAAGGTTTTTTTTTTATGGGAGTAATTTTGGGATCCCTCGGGTTCTGACTTCTGAGCGAACCACATGGGTGGTCAGGAAACAAGCCACGTGTGCAGGGCCCATCGGCTTCCCAACCCAATTCCTGTTCGACACGTCAGCTGGGGCCCTGCAATTACCGATCTCCGCTGTGACCAGGGTGCAGTCGGTCCGCGGAACCGGGAAATCAGGACGTGGGTTCCCTTAAAAGAACCACCGGAAAAAAAATAATCGTATTTGTTGATGTTCACACCCCCGCTTTCAACAATTTCCACTTCATAATTGTGGCAATGGTCAGAAAATCTAATGGAGTAAAGAGGCAAAATATCGTCCCTCCTTTTCCTCTGGAGCCGGTCTCCAGCTGCCACCTTGACTGTTGCCGCGTCTCCCCTTGTTGGGGTCTCGCTTTTGGAAATTCTGGCACCGCTCCAACGTTGCTCCTGCTGCTATGAATGGTGTTGTCGTCTTAGATGTTTATCTCCAGACCGTGACACTGAATCATTCATTGTCATGAGAAGTATTATTATTTAGTTAGGAAATTAATAGTTGAGTTGAGGGACATCTACATTTTATTAAACAAATTATTTTTTTTTTATTTTATCTTAGTAAATTAGTATAAAAATTTTATAAAATTACTATTGAACCAGTTATGTTATATGAAATAGAATGTTAGGTAATATTGAAACATGTGAATAAATTAAGTATAACAGAAATGCTTATGTTAAGATGGATATGTGGTAAAACTTTAAAAGATAAAATTAGAAATAAATATAAGAGAAATGATAGGAATGACCTCAATTGAAGATAAAATGAGAGAAAATCGGTGGTTTAGATATATACAACCTAAACCTTTAGATGCTCTAATTAAAAAAGTGATCTTTTAACAATTCATGATAAGGATAAAGGTGAAGATAGATCAAACTAATATGGATAGAAATAATTACAAAAGATATAACTATTTATAATTTGAATTTTGACTTCGTCCTATATAGAGTAGAGTGGAGGAAGCAGATTCATGTAGCTGACCCCATATAGTTAAAAAAAGGCTTAGATGAGTTGAGTTGAGTTGAAATTAGCACATAAAATTTCTTCAACTAGCTTATCTTTTCCATTCTAGTAGAAAAAAAAAATTTTTTTTTTCTTTTTGATCGACAACATGGATATTTGGATATCACATGCCATTTTAAGATAGCTAATGGCACAATAAAATAAAATAAAAAATTAAATCAAATTATTCAATTAAATTGTTTGCTAAAGGATGCTCGCCCATAAATCATATAATGATAAGTTTTGTGATCACCAAATGTTATTAGGCACTGATTTACTTGATAAGTTTGGAATGTTCATATTCTAACTTTGCTCACCCTCTAAAACATATGCTGTCTTAAGAAATATTCCCGTACTAGCATTGGTCATCCTCCAAAGCATCTTCTTTTTATCCACCAAGCAATAAGGGATACTACAAAAAAAAAAATACTAAGATAGCGACATAAATTAGCGACAGATCTTTGCGTCGCTAAATTACGACCAAATTACGATGCCTTAGTGACAACAAAAAATAGCGACACATTTAGTACGCAATTGCAACGCATAGTTCAAAAAATTAAAAAATATTAAATTTTAATTTAGCGACGTAAATAGTGCATTGCTATTTTAAGAAAAATTAATATTTATAAAATAAAATTATGAAATAAAATATTGCGATGCATTTCAATGCATCGCAATGTTTTTTATAAAAAATTAATTATGTTAAATAGCGACGCATTAGCGATGCAATAAATCAGAAAATTAAAAAAAAAATTTTTAATTTCACGACGCAAGTATTGCGTCGCAATTTTTTTAAAAAAATAAAACATTGCGACGCAATAAGGTGCGTCGCAATTATTTTAAGAAAAATTAATTTTATAAAATATAATTATGAAATAAAAATATTGCGACGTAATTCAGTGCCTCGCCATTTTTTTTAAAAAAATAATTACGTTAAATAGCGACGCATTAGCAACGCAATAAACCAAAAAATAAAAAAATAATTTTTAATTTAGCGACGCAAAAATGCATCGCAATTTTTTTAAAAAAGATTAAATTTTATAAAATAATTAAAAGATAAAAAAATTAAAAATAAACATTGCGATGCAATAAAATGCGTCGCAATTGTTTTCAAAAATTAATTTTGTTACATGCGTCGGATCTATCGTCGCCGACCGGGATCATGGCTTGGATCGATCGCAACCGTCGGATCGTCGCTGATCAGATTGATCGCAACGATCCGAGATCGATCATCACCGATTGGGATCATAGCTTGGATCGATCGCAACCGTCGGATCGTCGCCAATCGGATTGATTGCAACGGTCCGAGATCGATCGTCGTCGACCGGGATCATGGCTTGGATCGATCGCAACCGTCCGATCGTCGCCGATCGGATTGATCGCATAGTCCGAGATCAATTGTCGCCGATCGAGATCACGGCTTGGATCGATCGCAACCGTCGGATCGTCACCAATCGGATTGATCGCAACGGTCTGAGATCGATCGTCGGTGACCGGGATCATGGCTTGGATCGATCGCAACCATCGGATCGTCGCCGATCGGATTGATCGCAACAGTTCAAGATCGATCGTTGGTGACCTGGATCTGGCTTGGATCGATCGCAACCGTCGAATCATCGCCGATCGGATTGATCGCAACGGTCCGAGATCGATCATCGGCGACCGGGATCATGGCTTGGATCGATCGCAACCGTCGGATCATCGCCGATCGGATTGATCGCAACGGTCCGAGATCGATCGTCGGCGACCGAGATTATGGCTTGGATCGATCGTAATCGTCGGATCATTGCCGATCGGATTGATCGCAATGGTCCGAGATCGATCATCGCCGATCGGGATCATGGCTTGGATCGATCGAAATCGTCGGATCATCACCGATCAGATTGATCGCAATGGTCTGAGATCAATCTTCGTCGACCGGGATCATGGCTTGGATCGATCGCAACCGTCGGATCGTCGCCGATTGAATTGATCGCAATGGTCCGAGATCGATCATCGTCGACCGGGATCATGGCTTGGGTCGATCGCAACCGTCGGATCGTTGCCGATCGAATTGATCGCAATGGTCCGAGATCGATTGTTGCCGACCGGGATCATGGCTTGGATCGATCGCAACCATTGGATCGTCGCCGATCGGATTGATCGCAACGGTTCGAGATCGATCGTCACCGACCGGAATCATGGCTTGGATCGATCACAATCGTCTGATCATCACCGATGGATTGATCACAACGGTCCGAGATCGATCGTCGGCAACCGAAATCATAGCTTTGATCGATCGCAACCGTCCGATCATCGCCGATCGGATTGATCGCAACGGTCCAAGATCGATCGTCGGCGACTGGGATCATGGCTTGGATCGATTGCAACCGTCCGATCGTTGCCGATCGTATTGATCGCAACGGTCCGAGATCGATCGTCGGTGACTGGGATCATGGCTTGGATCGATCGCAACCATCAGATCGTTGCCGATCGGATTGATCACAACGGTCCGAGATCGATCGTCGACGACCAAGATCATGGCTTGGATCGATCGCAACTGTCAGATCGTCGCCGATCGGATTGATCGCAATGGTCCGAGATCGATCGTCACCGACTGAGATCACGGCTTGGATCGATCGCAACCATCGGATCGTCACCGATGGATTGATCGCAACGATCTGAGATCGATCATCGCCGACCGAGATCGTGGCTTGGATCGATCGCAACCGTCAGATCGTTGCCGATCAGATTGATCGCAATGGCTCGAGATCGATCGTCGCCGACCGGGATCATAGCTTGGATCGATCACAACTGTCGGATCGTCGCCGATCGGATTGATCACAACGGTCCGAGATCGATCGTCGCCGATCGGATTGATCGCAACGGTCCGAGATCGATCATCGCCGACCGGGATCAAGGCTTGGATCGATCGCAACCGTCCGATCATCGCCGATCGGATTGATCGCAACGGTCCAAGATCGATCATCGCCGACCGGGATCATGGCTTTGGATCGATCGCAACCGTCGGATCGTCGCCGATCAGATTGATCGCAACGGTCCGAGATCGATCGTCGCCGACCGAGATCATGGCTTGGATCGATCACAACCATCGGATCGTCGCCGATCGGATTGATCGCAACGGTCCGAGATCGATCGTCGCCGACCGGGATCATGGCTTGGATCGATCGCAACCGTCGAATCGTTGCCGATCGGATTGATCACAACGGTCCAAGATCGATCGTCGCCGACTGGGATCATGGCTTGGATTGATCAAAACCGTGGATCGTCGCCGATCAGATTGATCGCAACGGTCCGAGATTGATCGTCGCCAACCGGGATCATGGCTTGGATCGATCGCAACCGTCGGATGTTATAAAAAATAAGTATTATAAAAAAAGAATGTTATAAAAAATATTAAAAATAAATATTACGACGCAACCATATGCGTCGCAATTATTTTTAAAAAATTTAATTTTTATAAAATATAATTATGAATAAAAATATTGCGATGCAAATCGGTGCGTTGTAATTTTTTTTAAAATAATAAATTATGTTAAATAGCGATGCATTAGCGATGTATAAACCAAAAAATTAAAAAAATAATAATTTTTAATTTAGCAACGCAAATATTGCATCTCAATTTTTTTTTAAAATAAGTGTTATAAAAATATTAAAAATAATTGCAACGCAACCATGTGCATTGCAATTATTTTTAGAAAAAATTAATTTTTATAAAATAAAATTATGAAATAAAAATATTACGACACAAATCGATGCGTCGTAATTTTTTTAAAATAATAAATTATATTAAATAGCGACGCATTAGCGATGCAATAAACCAAAAAATTAAAAAAAATAATTTTTACTTTAGCGACGCAAGTATTGCGTCGCAATTTTTTTTAAAAAAATAAGTGTTATAAAAAATATTAAAAATAAAATATTGCGACGCAACCATGTACGTCGCAATTATTTTTAGAAAAAATAATTTTTATAAAATATAATTATGAAATAAAAATATTGCGACGTAAATTGGTGCATCGTAATTTTTTTAAAATAATAAATTATGTTAAATAGCGATGCAATAGCGACACAATAAACTAGAAATTTAAAAAAAAAATTTAATTTAGCAACGCAAGTATTGCGTTGCAATTTTTTTTAAAAAATAAGTGTTATAAAAAATATTAAAAATAAAACATTGCGATGCTACTATGTGCGTCGCAATTATTTTTAGAAAAATTAATTTTTATAAAATATAATTATGAAATAAAAATATTGCGATGCAAATCGGTG
>UESW01005100.1:0-114706 GCA_900491605.1 Calamus simplicifolius | reverse complement strand
TCCTTGTAATCATAGTCTGAAACCCTCCAACTGTTGGATATTATATTTGGATGTATGATTAGTTGATGATGGTTAAGGTTATACAATTCACCACCATTTAGCATTTCATGGTCATGGTAATGGGTTGTTTAACCTGTGAAGTCTTCTTCATGGCCACTTTACGGAGGTTAACTGCCAGTTGATAAACACATAATTTATTATATATAACATTTTTGATTTATGCTCAGCTCTCTAAACTCATTAAAACTTACAATGGCACATGCATGCCATTTTTGACCCTTTTTCCTCTCCATCTTTTGAGCACAAAAGAAAATAAAAACTCTATTAATATGATAGATAGCTGTACCCACACTTTGGCAAATCAGGTTGATGAGGCTCACTTTTTCAGATGGTATAGTTTTATATTTGAAGTTTTACAGTTGCATCCTTAGTATGATTTTAAGCAGTAAATACGAGTAGCTAAACGTACTTGCTTATTTATATTGCATCAGAAGCTATGCCATTCAAATTCAGTGTACAAGGTCATCATAAAAGTTAGTTCTACGACCCAGATTCTATGAGTGGTCAAGGTCATCACATACAATATAGGGTGGATTAGTTAACAAGTTCTCCACGATCTTTCGCAAGCATATTTTTTTCACTATAGTGATTTAAGTTTGTAATTATAGCTTTTACAGAAAAGTTATTTTGCTGTAAACACTGGCTACTGTGCCCTGCCTCTTCCTTAAAAGGTCACAAAGATTTCCTCGTTAAGATCTTTGTCAGATCTTTCATATTTCTTTAGCAGAATCTTATTTATTGTTGTAACATTTGATAAATGTTTTTCTTACACAGGCGTCATTTGTGGGTGCCATGGCGATTTCTGATTTGGTTAAGACCACTTTAGGGCCAAAAGGGATGGTATATATGTCTTCAAACTTTAGCCAGTGTCTTCAGACCATGTTTGATCAATTTAAACTTCATGGATGCATTTGATATCCAGGACAAGATCTTGCAGTCTACTGGTAGAGGACGCTCTGTTACTGTTACCAATGATGGTGCTACTATCTTGAAATCACTTCATATAGACAACCCAGCTGCTAAGGTGCTAGTTGGTATCCTTTGCTTTGCCTTTGAGTTTATTTAACTGGATGCGGACATATTATTATATGCTTATTTTCTGCCTCCTTCCTTCTCTTCCTCTTCCACTTATTAAGGAAAATCTCTTTCTGGTGGGGCTTTATCTTTTGTATGTTGAGTAGCTTGTAGAAAAAAAATGCTTATTAGCATTCCTTTTTTCCCTTCTAAAATCTGTATTCACATGAAATTGTTTTCACCCTTGAGAAATTAATAGAGGGAGAAATGAATTCCTCCTTAATTTAAGGGTCAGATATCTCAAAAGTTCAAGATGATGAGGTTGGTGATGGGACAACTTCTGTTGTTGTTTTGGCTGGAGAGCTTCTGAAGGAAGCAGAGAAATTGGTCAATGCAAAGATTCATCCAATGACTATCATTGCAGGTCTGTCTCTACTCTCAAACTACTTTACATCTCTGTTACTCAGTAGTTTATCTTTAAAGCACTGTCAAAGATTCATCCAATGACTATCATCGCAGGTCTGTCTCTAGTCTCAAACTACTTTACATCTCTGTTACTCAGTAGTTTATCTTTAAAGCACTGTTGGATGTCTAGCTTCGAAATACATGTATGTAAGCTTGTTTTTGATATCATATTATTGTTTTGCTTGGATTTCTTATCCATGAGCACTTGGATGTTGATTGTTGTGCTTTTGATTTATTTATGAAATGGAACTGGCTTGTCAGGCCTTTGGCCTATTCATCTTTTACTTCTTTTGATGAAATATGGAGTTATTGTTGCTGCAATTCGTTTCACCTTTTGTTAGTATTATTTTGTTATTGACAATTATTCTGCTATATGTTCCGCTTACTAAAAATGATTCATATAATTTTTTATTTTGTGGACTTTCTTGTCTCTTTTATTTTGTCTATTTGCTCTTGCTTGTATCAATTTGTTCTATGTGCCTTTGATATGGGATTTATTGAAGGAAAAGAGGACTAATTTTAGAAAACTACCATATTGAGTTTCATCATTTTATTATTTAACAGGAAGTGTCACATTGAACAATTACAAAATACCTTATGGTGATTTTGGCAGTTGAGGTAAAGATTTAAAGGAGATTTTAATAAAATTATCATGATTTAATCTAATGGAAAATAAACAGTAAAAAAGGTTGACTAGATATTATGATAGCTGGATGAAATAGGCAAAGCATGTGACCTATGATGATTTATTCAATGGGTTGCACTTGAGGGTGTGGAAATAAAACATAACCAAAATGGGGTGGTAGGGAGTGGGGCAGAAACTTTAAACCCTGCATAAACCTCAAAAAGATGCAGAATTAAAAGTACAAAACTTTAATTTCCTGGTTCCTATGTTGTAACTTATGATTTTAGACTTTACAAGATGAAACTTGAGTGGAGCCCATGAGGCCCGTGTCTTTGTGCATGGAAGTCAGTAAAATGGATACTTTACTTATCAACAATGTTTCTGTTCCACTTTACCCCTTGTTCTCTGTCTATCTGGGTAAAATGAAGGTTCCAGTTCTGGATGTTTAATCACATCATTGTTGCCTAACATCTCTATATTGCTTCACTCTGTCCACATTCTAGATCATAAATATTGATGTCAGACTATTGACTTAAATTCAAAAACATTGTGGTTTCTTGCATTTTGGTCAGGTATAACTTATATCTGTGTTCTAATAGGTTATAGAATGGCAGCTGAGTGTGCGCGTGATGCTTTACTGCAGAGGGCCATGGACAACAAACAGGATCCAGGTATTGATTGATGAGAAGAAATCATAGGCCTCTTTTTTGTTCGATATTGTCATTCTGGACATCTTTGATGGGGCTTTGTTAGGCTACCATAAACTTGTCAAGCATCACCTTTTAAAATTACTTTTACCTTTATAGCTAATTCCCTGTTTGGTATCGCCATTATGTACTTTTTCTGATAAGAAAGAGGAAGCATTCCTTGCAGTTTTTCATTCCCTGGTATGCTATGCTTATTTGGTAATGCAGAGAAATTCACATCAGATTTAATGAAAATTGCTATGACAACACTGAGTTCAAAAATACTCTACCAGGACAAGAACATTTTGCTAAACTTGCAGTGGATGCTGTTTTGAGACTAAAGGTATGACATTGCTTTAGCATGCTGTAATGCATCAAAAAACTTGCTTTTTTATTTGCAACATAGAGGTGTGTTTAACTTTACTGGTTAGTGCTTGTGCTCTTCCATAATTTACATCAGTAGTTTGATAGTGATGTTACACTTATTTCTTATCAGCATTATATGTTACAACTGCTTTCCTTTTCTGATTTTGTTTCATCAATGTTCCTAGAATTTTTTTGAAATGTTTACCACAGTGGTATGTTTTGAGCTAATTATTTTCTAAGTTATGTATACTTATTGATGGCAGGGCAGCACAAATTTGGATGCTATTCAAATTATTAAAAAGGCTGGGGGATCTCTGAAGGATTCATTTTTAGATGAAGGGTACAAATTTTACCATTTTTAACAATTATTAGCATGCGATTTAAGGCAGCATCATGTGATCTCTGTTTCCCTAGTTCTCTTATCTACTCATTGCTTTTCGTGGTACAACCTTTTCAACTTGTATTTTTTGTCATACTGCTTATGCTTCCTTGCAGTGTTTGATTATCAATCCATCAGCTACCTCCCAGTAAAACAATCATGTGATATGTGATAACTAATTTTTACTCACATCTGCTATCTGGTGAAGATTTGTCTGGCAAGATGCGTCTTCTCTACATTTTTATCCTGCACTGTGCTGGCTTGGTTTTCCTGACTGTTCATCTAGGATTTGTTAATTAACCTCTGATTATTTTCTGGCATAGAGAAGTTTTCTTATAAGACATCTTTGTACTAACTAATTTTATTTGAGTATTTTGACTCAATTTTAATTTATTCTCTTGACTTAGTGGAAAATCTGCTGCATGCATTCCCACATCTTGGTCCAATATGCTTGAGGTCATACATTTTTTTTTGTTGGCAAAATTGTGTTCATGGATGCGCTGAAGCCATTGACCATTTTTATATCATTTAATTCTGGCATAGTGTGGTTGATGCACCAGTTTGTTGATTCTCCCCCTTTGTGGTAGGGCTGCTTATAGATTTGACAATATTAAATAGAAACTCTTTTTATGAACATCAAATAATAACAAATAAGGAGGTGCTTGAGGGGGGGTAAAAGAGAAGTGAAAGTGCGGAATGGAGGAAGAATAGAAGTCGAGAGGTAACAAAGACAAGAATTGAGAGGAAAAAGCAGCCTGATTCATTCTGTACTGATAAAACAATGCTTGCTAATAAGTGAAGGACTCTCAACTTACCTATAATGAACGTAGAGCTTTTAGATAGTCTGTCTCAAAGCAATGAGCCATAGACTCTAACTACCATTACTTGATTGAGAATTTAAGTTAATCAATTTAAAGGTCCATTACCTTAAAGTACTCATTTTTTAATTAAAAATTAAGGACTTTCCAAAAGTTTTACTAATATATCTATTGAATTATGCAAAATGTGAAAATAATCTTTTCATAACACAATTGCAACGACTCAGAATCTTTCTGTTGCCTCACCTAGATGTAAAATAGAGCTTGTAAGCTATAATCCAGCTCAAAACAGGACTTGAAAAAACAGTACAAATGTAGATCTAAAAATAAGTATGGAAGTTGCGGGGAAATATGGAACTTACAACCTATTTCAAAAATATTTGAATAACAAACTTTAAAGATGCCTATTTAAAATATGATCAAAATGTTAACTAAAAAGGATTCAAACAAATAAGAGTTAGGGTCTGAGAAGGGTTGTCAATGGGCTGGGCTGGCCCTGAGTGGCCCAATGAGCTGGTGTAAGAAATACCAGGCCCAACCTGAAGTGTGTAGCCAGAAAGTCCATTTTGGCACAAAACTAGAGGGGCCTGATTTTTTTGGGGCCAGACCTGGTCTGAGTCTTCTGCTCGAAATGAATAGGAATCTGTATTCGGTCGAGCCCATCCTGAAATATTACCCATAGTTGCGTTGTGCTTGGGCCTAGGACCTTTGGGCTAGATTCAGGTTGGGACAGGCCAGGCCTGATATCTAAAGTTGGGCTTCCTTTGGGCATAGTCCTATCCCGGTCAATTGACAGCCCTAGACCTAATATTGAGCCTTCTTTTTCCCATGTCTTGGCCGAGGCCAATGAGTTCCTGATTTCTAGGCTGTTTTGGGTCAACAATGGACTACAATATGTTACATGATTTATGTAGCCTAACAGGGGCCATTATCTGGTTACTTTTGAAGCTTTTCATGTTTTTGATGATGTTTGCAGAGTACAAAGTTTGGTAATGTAATAAACTTTGACGATCGTAGCAAGAATTTTCCATTTTGATTGGGCCATTTGCTTTTGAATATCTTAGGGAACTTGTCTTTGTGCCTACTTCCTAGGTGTCTTGTCATTATTAATGTTGCAACAGGCATGCGTATTGGCATTTAGTGATTATCCATATGGGATAATTATGAAGCAGTAAGAGTCTATCTAAATGAAGAGATAAGAGTCTTTATTTTATTATGAGGGTATAACTATGAAGTGATTAAAGAGAGAGTTTTGTGGGGCTAAAACTTCTATCTAATAATCGTTATATTATCTCTGGCCATTGAAGCATTCTCTTCACGTGAGGAATATCTCCCTCCATTAGTTTTCCTATGTAAGGTATCCCTCGGATAATTCAAATCGAAGCAATTTGATGTCTGACAACATTCCACCTTTGTTATATATTCATATATCATAGATATCATATTCATGGAATACGATTCACTTTCAAGATGCCTTGATGGTAAAATGGTAGACACACGAGACTCAAAATCTTGTGCTAAAGAGCGTGGAGGTTTGAGTCCTCTTCAAGGCATAATATTGAGAATGCTTATTGAATGAGCAATTCAATAACAAATTCCGGATCTAATCAATATTGACATACCTATTTTTGCTTGAGATTTGGAGTGTGGAAAGTTTATTAGTGACTCTAGTAGTCGTTTTACGAAACGAGAAAGACAACTAGATTTGTAATATAAGCCAAAGATTTTGATCTATTTTATTCATATCACAAAAAAGGATTCTGCTTGCCTTGTGCTCTTTTATATTATATTTTACCTACAATTAATTTAGAAGATCCCTTTTGCCTACAGTTAATTTAAGAGATCACTTACCTGTAATTGCACCTGACCCCTCCAATAGCAAGCAACATCCAGAATTTCATATGTTCTATTTTTAGCTATGAGAAGTTCTTGGACTATAAAATTATTTGAACTTCATTTAAAGTTTATCCTGATGGCAAGAAATTCTTTTTTGTATAATTCATTTAATTTGTTGCAAGAATATATTTCTGGGGCTAGTAGGGTGAAAAACTATTGCTAATGTTGTTGCTATCTCAGCCTTTAGGTTTCGAAGTAAGAGTGCTAGTACCTGTGCAACATAGAACTGCAAATTCTCTTTTGTATAATTCATTTAATTTGTTACAAAAATGTATTTCTTGAGCTATTGATGTAAAGAAAACATTGCTCATGTTGTTACTATATGAGCCTTTGGGTTTCGAACCAAAGAGTGCTATTACCATGCAGCACATAACTATAAATTCTCAACTCAACTCATCTAAACCTTTTCCTAACTACATAGGGTTGGCTACATGAATCTGCTTCTTTCACTGCTCATAGTTTGATTTAGTAGATTCATATTTTAAGGGATTTGATGGAGTTTTACGCTGGCGGTCAGCTACTTAATGCAAAAAATACTCCTTTGTATAATTCATTTAGTTTGTTACAAAGATCTATTTCTTGAGCTGTTAGTGCAAAAAAATACTGCTCATGTTACCATCTCAGCCTTCAGTTTTCTAACTAAGAGTGCGAGTGATTTAACTTCAACATTTTATTATGTTTTGGTCTCAGCATATGTTGATGCCATTTTATAATCCTTCATTTTTTTTTCCTGAAATAATATAACACTACTTTCCATGTTAATAATATTCTACTGTATCTTGCAGGTTTATTCTAGACAAGAAGATAGGCATTGGCCAGCCGAAACGCATTGAAAATGCAAAGATTTTGGTAGCAAACACTGCTATGGACACCGACAAAGTCAAGATATATGGGGCTCGAGTTCGTGTTGATTCAATGGCTAGAGTTGCAGAGATTGAGGTGGCAGAAAAGGAAAAATGAGGGAAAAAGTGCAAAAGATCATAGCTCATGGAATTAACTGCTTTGTCAACCGACAGCTTATATATAACTTCCCTGAAGAACTCTTTGCAGATGCAGGAATACTTGCCATTGAACATGCTGATTTTGATGGGATTGAGAGGCTATCACTGGTCACTGGTGGTGAGATTGCATCAACTTTTGATAATCCAGAGTCTGTTAAGCTTGGTCACTGCAAGCTCATTGAGGAGATAATGATTGGGGAGGACAAGTTGATTCATTTTTCTGGGGTTGAAATGGGTCAGGCATGTACCATAGTCTTAAGAGGCGCAAGGTATGCCTTTTATTTATTTATAGTGATTATTTGAATTTTCTTATCAAATTTTACTGTGGAATCAATTACTTTTAAGCCTTTTTGGATGCCCACCCAGCTTGCCCGTTTTTGAATCCCTTGCTTGGTTGACAGAGAAAAGGGCATTAGTGGTCATGAGAGATGAATTCTTCCAGTAGGGAAATCCTAGATAACTACAATCCAGAACAACTTACATATTGGAAGTCTCTTTGTAGAATTAATCTGACATCTCTTGATATTTGTAATATGTTATTTTGGGGATTCACCAACTGCAACGATCTCTTCTCCCATTAGTACTCATGGTCTCAATTTTTGCTTTCTGAGGGTTTTATCCTATGAAGCAGGCCCTTCATTACTGCTTATATTAATTTTCTGGACACATTCCTTTTTTGGCTTAGATTTTCCCCTGACCATTATATTTCTGTTATATAATCCTAACAGATCTCATGATACCCATGACTTATGCTAGTCCATGTCCCCCCAAATTGATGGTTAAAAGTCCTAGCGTTCATGGTCATGGTTGTAGTTGTTTGATATGGATGTGCTCCCTACCATCTGCTTGTTAGTTCTTATGATATAAGAGATTAGATAGGGCACTTGAAAACATTAAGACCAATAAGTGTGATTTAATTAATTTTTTTTTTTTAAGAACAAAACTTTATGCATGATATCAATTTATTGCTAGGTATTGATGTTCATGTGGTCATTCTCTGTACTCAGTTCCCATGTATTGGATGAAGCTGAAAGATCCTTGCACGATGCCTTGTGCGTGCTTTCTCAGACGGTGAATGACAGCCGGGTTTTGCTCGGTGGTGGATGGCCTGAGATGGTGATGGCAAAAGAGGCTGATGAGCTTGCCCGGAAGACTCCTGGGAAGAAGGCTCATGCCATCGAAGCCTTCTCGCGTGCACTTCAGGCAATACCAACCATCATAGCCGACAATGCTGGTTTGGACAGTGCTGAGCTTATCTCTCAGCTTCGTGCCGAGCATCATAGTGAGAGAAGCAATGCTGGAATTGATGTCATATCGGGCAGTGTAAGCACAGTGATCTCTTAGTCAGCAGGATCACAGTCATTTTGCTGATTCTGAATCGTAATTTTCTGATACAGGTGGGTGACATGGAGAAACTTGGGATATCAGAGTCCTTCAAAGTGAAGCAAGCTGTGCTGTTGTCTGCCACCGAGGCAGCTGAGATGATCTTGAGGGTTGATGAGATCATAACATGTGCTCCACGGAGGAGAGAGGATAGAATGTAATGTCTTTTCAAATCTCCTCCATTAATACCATGGGAACCTTTTCTTGTTGCTTGAAGAATCCACAGCGTGTGTGTTATTGAAATGGTGGACATCAACTTTTTGGTTTGTAGAGAGTGATCTTTGGTTTCAGAATTGTTGCTAAAGACTACAGATTTTTATGTTCTTCTATGAGATGCTTCACAGCTTTAGCACTTGCTCTTGATCAGCCTTGAGTTCCTTTGATTGACTGACATTGGGTCCCAATTAACCTTCAATTCATGGTTGCTTGTTCCGTGGGCTTATAATAATTTTAACTAGTGCGTTCATCGTTAGTAGATTTAAGCTTGAAAGGCCAAGAAATCATGTTTGCAGTTGCAATATATTGCTTTTTGATGCGGGATAATCTGATTTGGAATGAGGTAAAATGTGAGACGTGATGGAACGATTGCGGGTCCATGGTGATACCCAATGAATGGACCGTTAGTTCTGATGTGGGTAGAGGTGGTAATTGAATTGGGTTGGATCATTTTAGGTCTAAGTCATTGGAGTTAAATTTGAATCCTAAATGATCAAGCTAGGGTTAGCCTATGGAACATTTTTTTTTTCTTCTTTTTAAGTAATTTAACAATGATTAATTGAACCCCTTCTTTATTCTTTTACTTGTTTGTTAATCTTAATATTAAAGCAAATAGATACAAAATTATAATACGAATTAGATATTAATAGAAGTAATAGTTATAAACTTATAAACTATTAAAATAATATAATAAAGCAAAAGTTTATAAAAGCATATTTTTAAAATTAAATAAATATTAATGATAATTTGTTAATAAAATTACTAAATGAGTAAATGTTAGAAATATGCTTAATTCTATAAATAAAAAAATAAAATCATGCCTAATTTTAATCTTTCATCTTCTTCTTAAGAGTGTTGGAAATTATTGTTGTTGTTCTTTCAATAATACTCAATTTGAAAAGTACACTTCTAATCCTATCATTAATTGAGTCATATTAGTAGCATCAATTATATATATCAAAGTATATAAAATTTTAAAATATAATTCATATAAACAATCTAATGGATAATTCATAAAATTATATAATATTATCAAGATAAAATTTTAAAATTTAAAATAAATAAAATTCAAAATATATCTTATATCCAAATAATCAAATGTGAATGGTATTTAATGCTCAAGCATTTTCAAACAAATAATATTTTCAAGTCATTTTGGGGTACCATGACCCGATCTAACTCAATCTTAAAATTTTTGGGTCATTTTAGGTTTGGGTTAGAAAAAGTTAAACCATAACCTTATATTTTTAGGTAGGTTTTTGGATTGGGTTCATGGGTTGGGTCAATTTTTGTTACATCTAAGATATAGTCAATTTTCTTGATTGGTCGGTCCGTTTCTTCACTCCAAAGGTCCCAGTGGCTCTCATGAAACTTTACCCTTGTTCATTATGCCAAGTCTTTGACTGAGTAAATTGAAGAAAATCTCTCCCCTTTCTTAATCTAATGGAGTTTGACTCTGACACTCCACCCTTATGTCTAGGACCATCCTAGGAGATTGGAGTCCTTGCCCAAAGAGAGCTTGGAGGATCCCTTCCTTTTCTTGTCCCAATTGATTTAAGTGTTGAAGGATTTCCTCTAGATGAAGCTCTGAGGCTTCTCTAATATTCTTTTCTTTGAGTACAAAAATTTGAATCGACGGCATAAGAATGCATTGTTCAGATGAATCAACCCATCTTGAATGATTGTGAAAGGTTAAATTCAAAGTCAATAGATTGGCATCGTCTATGGAAGTTGAACAATAGAACCTAATTATGTTGCTGAAGCATCATGACCACATGAAAAGTGACCATTAGGTGGACCTAAGCCATGGGCTGGTTGGCTCTCAAGACTCCATAGGAGAGTCGACCAATCACACAGCTCCATTGCTGACCTTAGTTATGGCATAACTGTAATTATGACTTTCAACAACAACTTGATACAATGTCCCAATGAATGAATTAGTGTATAGACTTGATGATGATGACAATGATTCAAAACTTAGTGTAACGATCCGGGCCCACGAGCCCGTTTCGTTACAAGAAAGTAAGATGGACAAGGTCCATACTAACTTGGGCCACCACAGTCCAAAAGGGATCCAATTGGTGCCTTATCCTTCTTGCTTTTATAATATATAAACCACTTAACGAACTCCTAATTTTCCGATGTGGAACTATTGGGAGGGTTATCACAATCTACCCCCCTTACAAAGGCGACGTCCTCGTCGCCAGGGTCAATTGATCACAAACCAGACAGGCAGGATTCTAGAGGTAGTCCCCACAGGTTCAAGAGGTGGCTCCTATCAATGTAGCACTTTGCCCTGTGGCTCCCACAGGTTCAAGAGGTAGCTCCCATCGATGTAGCACTTTGCCCTCTATGGCACTTATGTACTTCCGATTGGTGCGTGGCTCTGATACCATATTGTAATAATCCGGGTCCACGAGCCCGTTTCGTTACAAGAAAGCAAGACGGACAAGGTCCACACCAACTTGGGCCACCACAGCCCAAAAATGGATCCAATTGGTGCATTGTCCTTCTTACTTTTACAATATATAAACCACTTAACCAACTTCTAATTTTTCGATGTGAAACTATTGGGAGGGTTATCATACTTAGCCACTCGATAGCTTAATTCTAAAGTTCATCGAGGTAGAACAATGACTTTGTCAGGTCACCTGCTCTGATCGACTCAAGTAGATCATGAATATCGTCTTTCCCAATGAGTGCATGTCTCGTTAGCTTGAGGAGCAGCCTCAAGATCATCTTTCTAGCTCGGATGAGCAGGAAAGTGCCAGAATGCAATCAACAATTCAGAAAACAATAGAACACTAATTCGAAGGATGAATTAGAAGATTGAGGTTATGACACAATAAACTTGAACTCAGAGGATAAGCACGTTCAAAGACTTAGATATCCTTATTGAGCATCTATTTACGAAAGAAAGCCACTGCTTCCAAAGTTTAAGATGCCACAATTTGAATAATTAACGATGCAATCAACCCAATTGACCATCTTGAGAGTTTCAAAGTAATAATATTGCTACATAGAGTTTTGTGATGCCATAACATGACATGCATTCCTTGCTATATTAAAGAAAGTGGCTTGGACTTGGTATTCTAATCTAAAGCCATCCTCCATTGGTTCTTGTGACAGCCTAGCCAACTATTCATGGGGCATTTTATTAGTAGTGGAAGAATAGAAAGACTTTGGCATCATTGATAACCCTTAAGCAAAGAAAAGAAACGTCAATAAAGGACTACTTTTAATAGTTTAATAGTACAACTTTGGAGGTTTGGGACTTATACTTTAGTTGCTGTTGTTGCCTCGATGAGTGGCCTAAAGAACTCTAGGTTTAGCTTCCTGCTGGCTAAAAGATCCCTTCAAGATCTTAGTGCGCTATTACTTGGAGCTGAGAAGTACATTAATGCTAAAGAGACTCTAACGGCTCGGAAGAAGGAAGAATAGAGGACAATCCAAAAGCGAATTGAGAAAGATGATCAGCAAACTAAAGAGACAAGGAAAAAATTCAAAGATTGAGAGATGCCTCATCAATTAATGATGCCTTCTCGAATGTTTGAAGAGTATCATTCATTGAACATTTTACGTAGCCAAATCCTTTATAGATCCATGAAGAAAATTATATAAAGTGGCCTAGAAATTATATAAACCCATGAAGAGTATCCTCCATTGAACATTTTACGTAGCCAAATCCTTTATAGATCCATGAAGAAAATTATATAAAGTGGCCTAGAAAAACAAAGACAAGTCCGGAACACGGAAACTAAAGTAAATACTATCGGTTTTATCATGACCATGGTCATAATACCGATGAATGCTGAACTCTTAAAGATGAGATTAAAAGCCTCATTAAAAGAGGTACCTTAGATGATTTCTCTGGGAACATCCTCCTATGGATTCCGATCCCTAAGGTGAATCCAGGACAGAAGGTTAGATAGATAACCGACCTATCATTGGAACCATCAAAATAATCCATCAAGCACTAATGGTGGGTGAAGAAACATCCTCGGCTTGAAAGGCATACACTTGGCAAGTATGTATTGCAAAGCCTTATCATAAGAAATCTAAGGCCGAGGAGCCACCAATTACTTTCTCGACCCTAGATCTCTGAAGAGTCCAAGTCCCCTATGATGATGCACTGGTAATCACTGTGACCATCTCCAATTATTAAATTAAAAGGGTGCTAATCAATATTGGTGTCTTGGTAGATATCATATTTTATGAAGCTTTCTAAAAAATGGCAATCAACCTTGATCAGTTGCAACCTATTAAAGCGCTATTGGTTAATTTTGCCAAAGAGTTCACATGAAAAAAAGGAGTGATTACCCTACCATTGACGGTAAGAGATAAGCTATACTCCAAAACCATAACGATCGATTTCATGGATGTGGACATGCCCTTAAGCTATAACATCATCCTTGGATGGTCGAGCTTGAACACATTGAAGGCCATCATCTCCACATATCAATTACCATTGAAATTCCTTACCAATCAAGGGATAGGGACCTTTGGAGTGATCAAGTGACAACAAGACAATGAAATAACGCCACTTTGAAGAAGAGCAGTCAAGCTAACGAAGACCATCCAAGTGATAAGTTGTTTAAGACCATAACAATTGACATATTTGACTTTCGGCATGAGCAAAGGGAATAGCACCCTAGATCTATTGAAGACCTAGAGGCAATATCTTTGGGAAGTGATGTTTCTAAAGGCATTCACATTGGCTCAGCATTAATTAAGCCCATCCGAGGTTAAATAGTTAAGTTCTTGTGCAAGAACTTAGATATCTTTGCATGGTGGCTGTAAACATGTTTGGTTTCAACCTCGGCATTATCATGCATCAACTTAAGATGGACCCTACTATAAGCCAATTTACCAAAAGAAGAGGAACTTTATTCCTGAGTGAATTCAAGCAATTGAAAAAGAAGTAAATAAGCCATTAGAGGCCAGGTTTATTAGGGAAGTGTATTATCTTGATTAGATATTATAACGGTGACGAAGTTTAGTGGGATTAATGGATGTACGTTGATTTTATCGACCTAAACAAAGCTGCCCAAAAATAGCTTTCTTTTTCTAAAGATAGATTAATTGGTTGACGCTACTACTAAATATGAACATAGCTTTATGGATGCATTTTTGGGTTATAACCAAACTTGGATGTACCTAGAGGATGAAGAAAAACATAACCTTCATAACTGAGAAGGAGCTTTGCTACTATAAAGTAATACCCTTCAATCACAAGAATGCTAGGGCGACATACCAATAACTCATCAACAACTTTCAAAGAACAGCTCAGAAAAAGTGTTAAAGTATATGTGGATAATATATTCGTTAAAAGCTTGAAGGCTATTATGTGGCCAATCTTAACATAGCTTTCAGCATGTCGAGGTGATACCGAATAAAGCTGAACCCAAGCAAGTATGCCTTGGTGTAGCTTTAAGAAAATTTTGCACCTTTATGATAAGTCATTAAGGAATCTTAGCTAGCTCCCCAGCACTCAAAGCCATCTTAAACTTGACTCCACCAACCTTGATAAAAGAAAGCCTAGTGTCTCATCGAATGACTTGTAGTCTGGAGTTGGTTCATTTTCAAGTAGATAGAAATATGCCTTCTATGAGATCCAACCCTTTTAAGTTAGTTTATTTTAAATTAAGATGCAATTTGACTGGATTAAGTTTAAAAATATAAAAAATAATATAATTAAAATTTTAATTGAATATATATTTATAATGTTCGATATTAAGTTAGTTTCTAACATATCTTAAGTCACTCAAATCAGAAGTCAATTGAGGAAATTAAAAGCAACCTTATGAATGTATATCATTACTAACAAATTTCAAGTAAATTATGAAAATACTATTAATAGAGAGAATAATAATTTTTTATGTTTTTATCCAAATTTTATATTTTAAAATTATTTTTAATAAGTTAAAAGTTAGTTTTGGTTCAAAATCTATTTTTAAATATTTAATAAATATTTATATCTTTAATTTTTTTAAAGAAATGGAAATTTTAAAAAAACTAAAAAATTTATTGGTTTTAAGAGATTATAATCCTATGAGGAGTGGAACCTTTTGTTTCTAAGATATCTTACTTTATTACCTTTACCAATGATTTGTCATGGTATGGATATGTATTTTTGATGAAACACAAGTCTAAAGCTTTTGAAAAGTTAAAGAATTTAGACAAGAGGTGAAGAAATAAATAGAAAAATTCATCAAGGTTCTTCGATCATATCAAGAAGGTGAATACCTTAGTGGGGAGTTCTTGCGTTATCTTAAAAAACACGACATTATCTCTCAATGGACTCCACCCACATGCCTCAGCTCAACGGGGTGTCCGAAAAGAGTTAGATATGGTTCGGTCCATGATGAGTTTCACTGACCTACCTTTACTTTTATGGGAACATGCTTTACAAATAGCAATCTTTATTCTGAACCAGGTTCCCTCTAAATCCATCTCTTCTATGCCTTATGATATTTGGCATGGTAAGAAGCTATGTCTTGGTTTTCTCAATATTTGGGGATGTCTTGCCTATGTCAAGAGAAATATGGCGGACAAGTTAGAGGATCGATCTGATAGAGCTCATTTTATAAATATCTTAAAGAGTCGATGTGATACTATTTTTACTACCCTGAGGATCACAATGTGATTGTGAGCCAACATGCTATTTTCTTGGAAGAATAGTTCATTCAAGATGGAGGTAGTGGCTGGGTTGTAAGGCTCAAAGAGTGTTTCTCTGAAGAGCAGCTAGCTACAGATCATGGTGAGCCCAATAGTCCTATTCGTACAGTTTCTCCACCACCTCGTAGATCAGGTAGAGTCTATTAGCCTCCTAAAAGATACTTAAGTATAGTACAGGAGGAGATTGAGGAAATATTCCTTATGGGAGATAGGGATCAACTGATGGATCCCAAACCTATGACGAGGTGATGTTAAACATTGATCATGCTTTGCTTTCAACAAGATATAAACATTTTTTTCCCTGAAACTCATGCTTTAATACATGCTCTAAATTTCATTCTATGTTTCACATATAATATATTCAAAGCTTTCTTTAAATCACACCTTGAGCTTATACCCCACCTTACACATAATATGCCCACAGGCTTTCTTTCAATCATATCTTATACTCATGCTTGCTTTACATCTATGCCTTGCACTCAGGCTTTTAAATTCATACTTTAATTCGTACCATGCTTTACATATATCATGAACTCATGCTTCTTTAAATCATGCCATAACTCATGTCATGCTTTACATACGATATACATCCCTACTTTCTTTGAATCAGGCCTTAACTCATGTTAGGCTATATATATACAATGTGCACCTAGACCGTTCTTTTCTTTTTCACATCATATACTTTTATGAAACTCATGATCATTCCTCAAACTCATATCCTGGCCTCAAGTTTAGGATCTTTTCATAGCTTATGCTCTTTCCTCAATTTCATTCCCTTTATAAAACTCATGGTCTTTCCTTAGACTTTTAGACATATGCATTAAACTCAATCTATAACATATATTTTAACCTCCTTAGAAATCATGCTTTAGCTCATATTCAAATGCCATGCTTTTATTTCATCATATACTAGGTTCTCATTTCTCAGATTAACTTGCATAAAATATTTTACTAAGCCTTTCATATCATAGGCTTGCATCATAAGGCTATCATATGCCATAACACCCCTGTAACACATATTTATGCTTTTTTCTGAAACTTATGGTATGCTTTTCATTAATATTCATGTTATGAAATATACGCTTAGAATTCATGTTTAGACCTCAGGCTCAAGCTTTGCTTTATACCCATAATTTTAAACATATGCTTTTGATTCAAACCATCAACATACATATATATAGGTATCCACACATACCTCTACAATTCATACTCTTTTCCTTTGAAACCTAGATATACTTTACCCGTGCTCAAACTCAGGCTTTTAAATTCATACCTTAATTCATGCTTTGCAACTCATGCATATAAATTCATGCCTTTTCCTCATATTCAAATTCTTGTATGAAACTTATATTCTTTCCCCAGGTTTATATTTATTCTTCTAGGAAGCTCACATTCTTCCTAAGTTTCATATTCCTTTTTGATACTCAGAATCTTTCTAAACTCAGATTTTTCAGGCAATTTCATATTATACTTTAGGGCATGCTGTACATTTATTCTTTTTTCTTTAAACTCATGCTTTATGAAAATACACAAAAATTTAGTTTTTATTCCCCATATTTTGAAAACCCTCTTTTTAAACATTATGCTTATCATGGCATAATTTAGATCCATAGCAAAATATCCATTATATTTCAAAATAATCAACAAGCCAGATGAGGAACTCACTCACCTCAGCAAATATCACTCTTAACTGGGTATCAATACCAGTGTTCCTGCTTTCTAGAACAACCCCCTTGACCTATGTCATTATAGATAGCTATTAGAATCACCTGCATGCAAGGTTTTTCTGAAACTACATATACATGCATGCTCTAACTTCTGATATTACATGATTTTCTTCCATCCTTTCTTTTCCGATGACTTAGGGGCTAAGGCATGAGTAGTGGGTTTTAAATGACTTGGCAAAATTTTCATTTTGCCCTCAATAACTCTTAATGCATGCTTTCTGAAAAACACGTGGCTCACTCTTAACCATGATATTTTGCCCTTAAATTTTTTTTTTCCAATTTGCCCTTAGCAAAGTTTGCAAATGACCTTGGAGTCTTTTTCCATTTTGACCCTAAAATTTTTTTAATTGACTTCCTAGGGTGTCATCCATCCCTCTCACCTGAGCATGCTTAACTTTTAGAAATATGCCAATATCTTGAACAATAGTGCTCCCGAGGTCGCACACGAGATGTCCCTAGGATCCTCTCGAGATAGTACATCAGTCTATAGTCACCATTGGGTCACTACCCAATCACTTTTCCAATTATCGATGAATCCTAGGATAGTCGACTGTAGGTTCTGGAGTTAGCTCCTGACAGTCCTGGAGTCAGCTTCTGATAGGATTGAGTCGACTCGAGCACGTCAAAAGTCAGCTCGAGCTCGGAATGTCCAAAAATGAATTTTTGCTCGATGAGGGGTCGACCCTTACTTTCTATGGGGTCGACTCGAGCTATGCGGGGTTGACTCGAGCACACGAGTTAGCTCGTGCTTGTGCAGAATTACTATCTCTATATTTTTCTGACTGAGTTGGCTCGCCCATTGTGCGAGTTGGATCAAGAGCATGCCAAAAGTGTCAAACTGTGCCATAGCGTGCTAAAGTCGACTCCTTACTATGATAGTTGACTCTAAGTGCCATACATGACACTTAAAGCAGGCTCAAGTTTGGACTTATTTTTCTTGTGATTTGACTAATTAAAAACTTAAATTTTGAAACACTTAATCACAATCACTAGTAACATAAGAAGTATACTCTTGTGGTTTTTTTGTTATTCATCAAAATCAATATATGGGTCACACAAAAATAACAAAAAAATTTAAAAACTCAGGGTGTTACATTACAACATTTAAAGAACTTGCTACCATACTGTCTACTCCATTACCATCTTCCGCAACAAGCACTATTTCAAAGTTTACTATTCTTTCCAAAGCTTCCAGAATTCAAAAAATTTAGGGATCAAAGCACAATGAAGGATCTAGGTACTCAAAGATCAATGGATTTCAATGCAGAAAGGGTTCAGGAATTTTTTTTTTCGAATGATAGCATCATGAAAATGGATCAGCCAAGCTTCACATGGATTAAATTTCAATTCAAAATCATAACAAGCAAGGAGTAGAAAAATCAAATAATCAAGCTAACTCACTAGATTGAAGGGTCAAGCATACCAAGCTCCCTTCTAATTTCATAAAACTTAGATTCATCAAGCGGTTTTGTAAAAATATCAGCGAGTTGATACACACAAATTCTAGCATTACATCACCATTATTGACATGATTCTAATGAAGTGATGCCTAATTTCTATTTGTTTAGTTCTAGAATGCCGGATAGGATTCTTAGTCAAATTGATTGCACTAGTGTTATCATATTTTATGGGAATGCCTTTAAGTTTAATGCTATAGTCTTTTAGTTACTGCTTAATCCATAAGATTTGAGCATAACAACTTTCAGCTACAATATATTTGGCCTCAGCCGTAGACAATGCCACATAAGTTTGCTTCATACTAAATCAAAAGATTAAGTTAACTCCTAAGATATCATCATGTACATCGAAGGAATTGTGGAAAGATTTTCCATCTTTATGACTACAATTGGAGTCTGAACTCTTCTCAAAACCTTCTAGTCTTATCTTTATCTTATGGTATTGGAGACTAAATGAGATTGGGTCTTTTCAGAAAGAATACTAAGTGCATCAGGATGACGGCCACTCCAATATAATAACTAAGATCATCCATCTCTTTCTCATGTTTTCTTTAAGAATATTATCCTAGTTTCTCAAATTTTTGGAGTATTAATCTCATGCGGGACTCTTATAGCCCTTCTATCCTATTTAGGGTTTATACAAAACCATCTAGCATTTTATAGGAGATTTGGAGAAGGCTAATAAAACAAATTTCAGCAATCTAATGCACTAGTTATCTACTAGGATTGATTTTAACTTATCTATCAATTAGGAATTCAATAAATGTTAATTATTGATATGCAATGGTATCATGACTTCTTAGAAATACATGAATTTAATTATGACCTAAATTTTTTTAAGTATTAATTTGAATTTGACAAAATTGATCATGAATTATGAACTAATTTTTTTTATTAATCCATATAGAAGGAAGATGGAAACAACTAAAGAAGATAAATTTTGATCCAATCCCACTCAAAACAACCGAAAATATTTCACAATAGGATAAAGACCTTCGTTAGGTGCTACCGAGATTCAACTAAAAAATAACTGCAAGAAGTACATGAACTTGGCGGAGATGATATCTAAATGAACTCAACTCATCTAATCCTTTTTCCAACTACATGGGGTCGACTATCTGAATATGCTTACTCCACTCTACTCTATTCAGGACCAAGTCGCATTCAAATTATAAATAGTTACATCTTTTTTAATTATTTTTATCCATATTAGTTTAGGTCTACCTCTACCATCATGAATTGTTAAAATATCACTCTTTCTAACTGGAGCATCTAAAGGTCTACGTTGTATATGTCCAAACCACCGTAATCAATTTTTCTCATTTTATCTTTAATTGGGACTACTCCTATTATTTTTCTTATATATTTATTTCTAATTCTATCTTTTAAAGTTTTACCACATATCCATCTTAATATACATATTTCTGTCACACTTAATTTATTTATATATTGTTTAATATTTTTTAACACTCTGTTCCATAGATGATATCTAAATGAACTCCAATAATAATTTGAAAGATTAGCATGCCTCATGTGGAGAGATCTTGGAAGTTGAGAGAACTTTTTATGCCAATCCTTCAAATATTGTACTTTCAAATAAACCTTATCCCCTCTTTTCCTACTTACATAATTTACTATAAAATTAAAAAGAATTATTTTAGTAAATTCATTGACATCGCATGTCATTTCCATTTAAATTTTTTTACTTTTATCTTGTAAAGTCTAAGGCTTTGTTTGGCCCGGTTCTTGTAGAGCCAAAGGAGACTTTGGTAGAACCAAAAGAGACTTTTGGGAGCAATTTGGGTAATTTTAAAGTATTTGCTAAATTTAGAAAAAAAGGCTCTCTAGTTCCTCCAAAACCCTCCAAAAAAAATGCCTACCAAAGAAAGCTTTAATTTAATACTTTGGATGAAAGTTGTTCTTAGAATATGCTAGGAAGTTATTTATATTGGATTGGAATGCCAAAAATTTGAAACAAAAATATATCACATTTATTATTAAAATATATAATATTTATAATATTATTTTATAATATATTATTATATTACAATAATATTATTATAATGTAATGATATTATAGAAATATTTTATTTAGATTAAACTATTAAGATAAATAATCTATAAACAAGGAATACTTTATGCTATTGTTTTTAATACAAACAACTAGATAATTGAAAGTACAATGCAATATCTTTTGTTATCATTTTTATTACTAAAATTACTGTCTTAATTTTATTATCAAATATATGCTAAAGTTCCATGGTACTTCAAAAATATAGTAATTAAGCAATAAACAATTTTTTGTTAAAAGTTTCACTAGAAAAAAATTTACTATTTAAAGCTCTACCAACAAAAGTTCTATTTGACATGCAAAAGAACGGTGCCTTATCTCTTCCACTTCATGTAGGTTGCAAAAAATCAATGACTAGAGTCAACAAATTTTTTGATTGGATGCAATGATGATAGATTTCAGCATATTTTGTGCACCTTCATTTTTTTAGCTTACCCAAATAATGGGTATTATATGTATCCCATCATATTAAATAAATTTCTTTCTTTTTCTTATAAGGTATTTGCTTAGACTCTATAATTTCATTTCCTTGGAAGAGCAAGTCATTGGATGAATAAATGTTCGAACATTTATTGCAGCTAGCGGTGGGCATGGGCTAAGGGGCTCGTGGGCCGACCCAAACCTAGCCTCAAAATTTACTAGGTTGAGGTAGAAATTTTAAGCCTGTTGAAATTTTAGGCTAGGCACAGGCTTACAAAAAATAAGCCAGACCCTGTCCGATTTATATTTTTATATATATATTATATTTTTAGATATAATATAGTTTATGTATAAATAAATATTTTTTATATATTTTTTGAATTCCATATAGTTGGAAAAAGGCTTAGATGAGTTGAGTTAAGTATATTTTTTTGAATATAAAATGTATTTTGAAACTTATATTTTTTTTAAAGAGTTCGTTGCTATAGCTTTAAGCACCCACTCACATTCAACTCTTTTTAAGAGATACACAAATATTAATTATATTATATAACTAAGGCTAGGCCGAGCTAGATTTGGACCTTTGGATATTATTATTAGGTCAGGCTCATGCCGGCTAATCTTAGCCCGAGGTCAGGCCCAACCCAAACCGATCCAATTCGATGCCTTAACCTTTTTACCCTTTGGATCGGCCTGAGCTATGTTCAATCCACACCCACCCCTAATTACAACAAATTGAGCATATTTTTTTTTTCTAGTACCAAATATTTTGTCGGTAATCAACTGTATTGCTATAAACTATAAAGCAGACAATTTAAGCATGCCCCCTTGACACAAACTATACTTCTGATCACGTAATTATAGTCGCCTATGTATTTTCTTACTTGCATCAATCATATTCCATACCAGAAAGCAATGTGTTAGAAAACCAACTCAAGATGCAATTCCCACTAATTTTGCCCAATTGGCTAATGATCAATCTAATTTGATTTTTACTTTAAAATATAGTTCTTGTTAAGGTTTTAAATCTTATAAGATGAAGATATTTCAATTTTTTATAGAATGAGACACCTTGCATTTCATTATAACTCTGCCAAGGCCGGTCCTAAGCCCAGATAAAGAAGGAGGGTTGCGTTAGGTAGCTGATAACCAGTATAAAACTTCGTCAGACCCCTTAAAAAATAAATTAAACTATGCGAAGGATTAGGACGTTCCCGTTAAGAGACATGTTGCATCTGCCTCCAGATGTTTCAAAAAATGGGTAAGAAGCACCGCACTAGCGCTCGAGTGCGGTGACAAGTAAGTAAGGGTTCCTACACTACGGATGAGTGTGGGTAAAGAAGTTAGTCCATGATAGTCAGCTTAGAGTAGCAAATTGAAACATAGGAACACTAATAGGTAAAGCTATGGAGATAGTGGACACTATGATTAGAAGAAAAGTAAATATAATATGCTTACAAGAGACTAAATGGGTAGATGAAAGATCTAAAAAAATAAGAATATAGAATATAAATTATATTACACTAAAAAACATAAAAATAAAAATGGAGTACGAATAATTGTAGAAAAAAAATTTAAGAAATATGTTGTTAAGGTAACTAGAAAAGAAGATCGGATTATATCACTAAAACTTATAATTAAGAATAATATAATTAACATAATTAATTCATATGCATCATAAGTAGGATTAGATCAACAAACTAAGACATAATTTTGGAAAGACATAAATGAAGTAATGCAAGAAATATCACAAGAAAAAAAGATATATTTGGAAGAAGATTTTAATGAATATGTAGGTAAAAAGATGGATGAATATGAAATGATATATGAAAGATATAGATTTGGAGATAGGAATGAAGTCGGTGTAAGCTTATTAGATTTTGCAGTGGCGTATGATCTAATAATAGCAAATACTTTTTAAAAAGAGAGATGAATATTTAATAACATTTAAAAATGAGTCTAATAAAAGTTAAATAGACTTTTTTTTAACTAGGAAGGTAGATAAAATAATATGCAAAATTATAAAGTTATTCTAGGAGAAAGTTTAATTTCATAACATAGGATAATGATATAAGATATATAGATAAAAATAAAATCTAGAGTAAAACATAAAACTATTAATCAAAAAAATAAATGGTGAAAGTTAAAAGAAGAAAAACTAGAATTATTTAAAGAAAAGTTAGTAAGAGAAATGACTATGAATATAAATAGTAATTCCAATTTAATATGAAAAAAAAAACTAAATGCAGAAAAAACTTAGCAAAAAAGTTTTAGGAGAATCAAAAGGAGTAGGACTAGTAGGAAAGAAAACTTGATGGTGAAACAAGGAAGTTCAAGCTGCCATCAAGCTTAAAAGATAAAGTATAAAATTTGATAAGAGGTTAGGGATAAAGAAAGTCTTAAAAAGTATAGGGATGCAATGAAAAAAGCTGAAAAAGTGGTAAGTAATGCCAAAGTTAAAGCTTATGATGATTTATATAATAAACTAGATACGAAAAAAAGATGAAAAGACTATATATAAACTAGCAAAACTAAGAGAAAAGAAAATAAAAGATCTTGATTATATTAAATATATTAAGGACGAGATGAAAGAGTCTTAGTAAAAGAAGAAAAGATAAAAGAATGATGAAAAAATTATTTTAAAAATTATTAAATAAAAATAATTTAGTAAATTTAAGGGTAGAAGGATATGATAACCTAGGAGTAACAAAAAAAATTTTTTTTTAGATTTAGTATGCTTGAGGTTAAAAAAGCTTTGAGTAAAATAAAAAATAAAGACATTAGAACCAGATGCGATCCCTATTGAGGTTTGAAAAGGCTTAAAAAAAATTAAAGTCATGTGGTTAACCAATTTATTTAACAAGATTGTAGCAACTAAAAGAATGTCAGATGATTAAAGAAAAAGCATTTTAATACTCATATACAAAAATAAAGGAGATATTCAAAATTATATAAATTTTAGAGGGATTAAGCTAATAAGTTATATAAGGAAATTATGGGAGAGAGTAATAGAATATCGAATAAGAGCTAAAACTTTGGTGTCAAATAATCAATTGGATTTATGCCTGAAAGATCGATATGGAAGTTTTTATGTATTAAGAAGATTAATGGAGAGGTATAGGGAAAAGAAAAAAAATATTCATATGGTCTTTATTGATTTACAGAAAGCATATGATAGAATACATAGAGGAATAATATAGTGAGTTTTTTTTAAAAAAAGAGTTATCAAAAGGTACATAGAATTAATAAAAGGTATGTATGATAGAGCAATAACTATTATTAAAATAGAAGAAACTAGTAAGTTTCCAATTACTATAGGTTTATATCAAGGATTTGCCTTAAGTTCGTATCTTTTTGTATTAGTTATGAATGAATTAACGAAACATATTCAAAATGATATCGCATGGTGTATGTTATTTGCAGATGATATAGTGTTGATTGATGAAACTAAATCTGGAATAAATGCTAAGCTAGAGATTTGGAGAGTGCATGTCTTTAGAATCTAAAGGTTTTAAGATTAGTAGAACTAAAGTGAATACATGAAATATTATTTTAATGAGAGTAAAATACAAATGAAGAAACAGTGAGATTGTAAGCCAAGAGATATCAAGAAGTAAAAAATTTAGGTATTTAAGATCAATTATTTAACAAGAAGGTAAAATAGGTGAAGATGTGAATCATAGAGTTAAAGCAGGATTGATTAAGTGGAGGAGTGCTTCGAAAGTATTGTATAATCGGTGCATTTCATTAAATTGAAAGAAAAATTATATAAAATCGCTCTTAGGCTAGCTATGCTATATGAAATAGAGTGTTGAGCAATATTGAAATAACATGTGAATAAATTAAGTGTAACAAAAATGCGTATGCTAATGGATCTATGGTAAAACTTTAAAAGATAGAATTAAAAATAAATATAGAAGAGAAATGATAGGAGTAGCCCCAATTAAAGATAAAATGAAAGAAAATTAATTGTGGTGGTTTGGACATATACAACGTAGACCTTTAGATGCTCCAATTAGAAAGATTGATCTTTTAATAATCTATGGTAAGGATAGAAGCAGAGGTGGACCAAAACTAACATGAATAAAAATAATTTAAAAATATATAACTATTTATAATTTGAATGTCGATTTGGTCCTAAATAGAGCAGAGTGGAGGAAGCAGATTCATGTAGCCGACCCTATGTAGTTGGGAAAAGGCTTAGATGAGTTGAGTTGAGTTGTGTACACCTTGCATTTCATTATGTCTTGGTCTCCTATTCATTAATAGATCAGGATAAGATCTTGACCATATATTGGTTCTCTCTTGATTTGAAAAATTGATTGAAGTAAAGAGACGCTAGCACCCCATCGTTGGGAGGTCATCATCCAATCCTAAGAGGACATCATCCAAAGATATCTGCGTGGATTGTCATTGAAGGCCGAACGTATGGACGACTAGTGGTAAATCATTTATTGGCTTCATCAATCTTCATCCTTGATAAAGAACACAAGTATAATTTAAATTTAATCTTGTATTGTGCCTTGTTAATTAAATTTTTTCCCTGAGGATCTTGGGCTTTGAAAATTAGATCATGTTTATTTTATCTTTCGCTGCATGAATATATGAATTTGATTCATATAAAACACATAAAATTCCTAACATAGTTTGCTTCATTCATATCCATCATCTCAAATAAAAAGGAGGGTCACTTTTTGGTAGCATTAACTAACCTTATGTTATTCCCAATTAATAATATAAAAAATAGATGGACTAGTTCATGGGTCACCTTTGGGCTGGTACATGAGCTAGCATGCTAGTTGGCCCGTTGGTTAGCATGTGGTCCAGATACATATTGCATCATGCTAGGTTTGTTGATCATGCTAGGCCAATCACCAGTCTCGTAGGTCGTGTCGTTATGGCTCGCTAAAAAAGCCATGTTAGGCCAGCACGACACATTGACCCATGGGCCGGCTCTTGTAGCAAGTTGGACCATAATGGCCTAGCTCATTTGACACCTCTAAGTTTTATTTTTTACATTCTATATTAAGAACATCAAGTGAAAAAAGGTGAAAATTAGCTGATCCTAATCTTTAGAAAAGAAGTTCTTACCTCTGTTTCATCAAATGCGATCATTCCTCTTGTATTTTCCATTGCTCTCTAACACTTACCTCTAATTTTAGTATAAAATGTTGTTTGATAATGTAACTTCCCCCAACTCATTTCATGAAGTGAGAAAGGATAGACAAGGTTTAGAATTACCATTACTCCTAAGCAAATTTGTATTATTGGCATATTTCCGCATATTTGGTAAAAGAGCATTTGGTATGGAGTAATCCACCTTGACTTATCGGTGATTCAATTTGTATTTGCCATAGTTGATTGCATCCTATTGATCCTATACGATGGTGATCACAAGATGCTTCCATTTCCTTTTTTTTTTAAGGATAAGATTATTTCCATTTTTAGAATCACCTTTCAATCCAATGAATCCGTACCCATCATTAATTCCAAAATTATCCCTAAACAATTATCTTAGACCAAGAGAGATTGAAATTGCGCTTCATTCTTCAAGGTAGCTTGACATTATTTTTATATTAATTTAATAGAATTTAATATTAAAAAATTATATTACAATACTATAATATTAGATTATTATACTATGATATTATAATTATATTATAAATCAATTAGAAGATCATATAATACTATAAAAATATTATGATTTAATCTAAATATTATAATAGCAAATAATATGATAATACAATGTGATGATATAATAATATGATAATAGGTTATTACATTATTACATGTTATTATATTATAATTTAATGATAATGTTATGTACTATACAATATAATATTATGATTTAATATAAATATTATAATTATAATATGAAATAATGGTAAGATATTATAGAAGCTATAAACTATAACAAGAGTAGTTCTTATAATATGGTTTGCATTCTTGGATTCTTATAATATACCAAATAGATCATAGTTCATCAGAGATAAGATCATTTTAGAATAAGGACTACTAGTGATAAACAATGACTGTATAAATCCATTTGAATTACCAAATGCTCCAAAAGTCTCATTGATCAATCCCATTGCCGAATCCACCTAACCCATAAACTAGTCTATACTACATGATTCTTTCTCTAAATCAATTTAAACCCATTCAAGCAACCCTTTTAATTCCCAAAGCCTCAATTCCAACATCTACAACTAGGAGGAGACTGATACTTTACCCAAAAAAAAAAGCCTTTGGTTCATGACTCATCCCAACCCAAATTAACCTGACCTAGATATAACTCCACCATTATAACTCAAGTTGGATCAAGACCATCCATCGTAAATGCATCCCGAACCAATTTGACTTGCTTTTGGCTCAGACTTGGTCGAACGATAGTTTGGGTGCATCATGTTTTTAAAATGATAACCTTTTGCTGTCATGCTAATAATACGGTTGCATTTGGTGGATCGCTAGGCAATCCTAAATGGTAATATAGATTGCCTACAAGATAGATTACCATAAGATAAATTGCAGTTGATTAATGTGTTTGGTATACACAAGTAATATTACATTAATATTGATTATTGTGTTTGATATGAATATAACATCAAATTTTCAAAATACCCCTAAATTAAATCTATTAAAAATTTGTATACTATTATATATTTGGTTTGAAAAAACTTGCATTTATAAACAATAATGCCTAAAAAAATATTGATGCATGTTGGTTAAAAAAAAGTTTATATCATTCAAGGGTCATAGAAGAAAATTATTAAATATCAATTAATGAGTTGATGTCAATAAAAATTATTCATAATATATTTTAAGATCTTATATTATAAACATCAAAGAGATATATAAATAATTTAGGTTAGACACATGGATGTCATAAAAAAAAGAAATATTTCAATCATTTATAAAAAAATAATTAATGACAAAAAAATTGAATTGAAAGGATGCTAGTTGAAGAAGATGGATCTTTAGAGTAATTATCTTTAAAATATTTCATATTCTTTAGTTTATCAACTCGAAAGATGTATGTATTTTTAGATAAATTGTATTATCATAAAAATGTAAAGTATTCATATATAACTAGAAGATACTAGATTTAAATTTTTTTATGATTAAAATATATTTTTAATCTTCAAACATTTACTTATTTTTTTATTCTTAAATTTTAATAATCATAATTTATTTATTATATTTTAAAAATAATTTATTTTTTTAATAATTTATTATATAAAATTAATTAAGATTAATAGAATAATTGATATATTTTATTTTATTTTATTCGATATATGACTACAATCAAAAGAAGCAAATGAAAAGAGAGGAGGTCCATGCTCACATGCTTGAGCTAAAAAAAGGCATGAAAGAGCGTGATGAGAGTTTAGATTAGCAAAGCACAGTGAATAATACGGTGAAGCTGTGGAAGAAGAGAAGAAAAAAGAAGGGGATGATTTTGTTTTCATGGAGGAGGAGGCGAAGGCAAGGTAATTTTTAAAAAAAAAAAATCAGATTACAATAATTATGGTAAGATTTTTTTATGTAATCTAGATTACCATTTTTGATTACCTTTTATCGGGGTAATTTAGATTATCATTATAAATACATACCAAACAAGTGGATCCGCTTTAAATTGTCGATAATGGATAGATTATAAACGCAATCTTAGTGCAATTATGTATTACATATTTTTATTATGTTAAAAATGAGGAATTAGAAAAAAAATTCCATATTAACTAATAGCTTTTAATGTTTTCATGGAAAAAAAAATTCAGGTCCCCGAACCTTTCAAAATCAGCATCCACTAGTTGTCAATTTTTCCCGCATTATGTATGAAATTATTTATGGCAAGGAACAATTATGTTGGAAGGTATTTTCTATATCGTTGAATTCCCTCCTGAATCACAGCCGTTGAATTCCCTCCTGGCTTGATGATCGCAGCTGACGAATGCGATAAAAGGAGGGGCTTCAGCGCTGGCGTTAGTAGTGGGCATCTCCTCCGCAGACGTCACAATGGAAGCGACGCAGGAGCAGAGCAAGATACTCAAGGAGGATATCGACAAGATCCTCGAGGAGGACAATGCCGCCAACGAGCGCAAATACTTCCGTTCGTCTCCGATCTTGCCCCCTTGTTTGCTTCAAACTTTTTGTTTTTTTTTCCACGTTCTTTTTTTCTTCCTAATTTCCTCTCAAAACCGTATGCATATTTGAGATATCATCAATATTTCTAAAGAATGGCGAAAGATGAATTTGCAAAGGTCAATCGGGATGCTAAGGTGGTTGATTAGTTGCCAAACTCATCAAGGATGATTACGGAGGTAGTAGATGATGATGGTTAGGCAGTGCGACATGGAAGATGTAGTTGCCGTGAAATTGTCACTAGTTCTATGTTATCAGAAAGCCAGCATAATATTTTTTGCTTGACTTGCCTGCGAGATGAGATTAGCGCATACTGATGCATGATTACAATCCGCTAGGTTCCTCCAAGACCCTGGTAACTTCTAGCAAGTTGAAAAATTAGGATTGGGAATCTGGATTTACTGAGGTAACCAGTCCATACCGGCCGTATCTTACGAATTTTAGGAATCCCACTTATTGCTAAACACAACCATGAGCTATTCTAAAAACATTTGATTTTAATTTGTTACGCCTTTCATGGAACTAGAAGGAAGAAAGGCTTAGATGTTTGTGAACAGTTTCTTTTTCTTTCCTTCGCTTGTACTCTGATATCTTGTTAAATGAACCATGACCATGCATATTGTATACAAGCAAGCCAATAAACCTATGCAGCAATATTTTTGAAGTGTCAGACTAAAAGGATTGCTCCAGTAGAAGCCCCAGATTTGTTTTGGTTGAAATTGAAAAGATAGTTTTGGCTAGTTTAGATAAAAGTGACCGAAACTGATCATGACAAAAAACTTATCTATCTGTTTTTTTCTTTTAATGCCATTTTGAAATTTTTTGTTTGTTTGTTTCCTAAAACTATATTTCTGTAGTTAGTGGTAACTCTCAGCCATTTTTACTTTTTGAGCTTTAAGAGATGTATGTCTCATGATAGCCTTTCTTGTCCATTTGTATTACTCATCTTGTTAATTTTTTAAACATTTGTACTCTTATCAATGATATTGATAAATAAATATAGATTAATATATAGACATCCCTTTTATATTCCAAGAAGATATAAGTTGTTAAACAAAAAGGTTTTTGTCAACACAATCATTTCGTTGTTATAAGTAAAATAGACATATGCTTCTAGATTCCAAAAATAATAAAAATAGCTACTCAAAAGGTTTACATCGATAAATTTATTTTCTAATTAATAAAATCCTAGGGAATAAATTGAAAAGATAATAACCACCCGTCGTTTTAAGCTGGTGACTCAACTCAACCATTTTAAGGTTCGGGTCATGCCATCATTAATTACTAATTCAAATATGTTGAGTTGTGGTTTGATTGTAATCTAATTTCTCCTTTGCAAGTCCTCAGTTCCACCATTCATAAATTCCCCACCACTAGGGGTAGTAATCTGTTGGGTTGAACCAGATATAGATCGGGTCAAACACAACTCAACTCAACTCATCTAAGCCTTTTTCTAACTACATGGGGTCGGCTACATATATCTGCTTCCTCCACTCTGCTCTATTCATGACTAAGTTGACATTCAAATTATAAATAGTTATATTTTTTTAATTATTTTTGTTCATGTTAGTTTAGGCAACGGGAACATCCTAGCCCTTCACATAATTTGATTTAGTAAATTCATTTTTAAAAGATTTGACGGAGTTTTAAGCTGGCTGTCAGCTACCTAACGCAACCCTCCTCCTTTATCCGGGCTTGAGACCGGCCTTGGCGGAGTTAGATCGGGTCGAACACAAGTTAGACCCAAAATTTTTCCATCCTAACATAATTTTTTTAAATAGATAAAAAATATAGACCCAAACCTAACCATTTAATCAAGGAGGTAGCTTGGGTCAATCTACGATAGATTGAAACAAGTTAAATAGGTTAAAAAGGTCGAGCATCCGCACTACTCAGCACCTTAAAATCTATTCACTCACCCTAGTAGACATTCCATCACCCATCTTACTACCTCCTCACTTTTTTTCGATAAGGAAGAGTTTCATTAAACCATCTTCATCCCCTTAAGCCCATGGTATAACATACTGTTGCATATTTCATCATACTAGATATATTGTATTGTACTAATATTGTATCGAGATTCAATAGCCAACCCATATGCTAAGCGCATCAATACTGTACTAATGTGGCACTGGTACAAGATCTGGTATCAAGATGTTGAACCTTGCTTAAGCCCGTTTGCTGGGGTTCATTGACTCCATCACCATCTACGATATTGTGTACATAGGTAGGGAAAAGATTAATCTCAAAGTAGGCTGATTGCTTCTCCTTGGCATTTGTTTTGGCTAGAAATTTTGTTTTTTGCTTGTTTATTTCTCTTTCCTCTAGGATTCCACACACTTGGAATATTGAAGGAGCCAAAGCACCTGAGAAGTTTTTTGCTATCAAAGAGCTTCACATCTCATCTCCTTGTGATGTTTTTTCTTTACAAGAAATTATGATCACTTCACCTTCCCAATCTTTCTTGAAGTCCATTTGAGGGGCTTGATTTGATGGCTGGTTTTGTCCAGACTCTGTACGTTCTTCCGGAGGAATCCTAATAGGTTGGAGCACAAGAATGTTTTTTCTTCTGAGGTCTCATTAAGGAACCTATTACCTTTCGGTATAGTTGCCATACCGTTCCCTTCAGCTGATTTGGGCCTACACTACCATTTATTGGTCCAAAGGAGGGAATCCTTTGCCTATCCTTTAGGAGGAACTCTCAAAAATTGGAGGTGAATTTCTTGGCAGTTTGGTCTTTGGCAGAGACTTTAAAATCACAAAGTCTTTCTGATCTTAGAGGTAATCCTTAGAATGTGAAGGATAATCTGGAATTCTTTGATATTATTGTTGAGTTATAGCTACTTGAACATAACCTAAAGGGTAGTGGCTTTACATGGAAAAATCTTTGGGACAGGCCCTACCTGGCACGATTGGACCACTTCTTGATCTTTGTTGAAGGGAAGAAGTGTTCTCCTCCACCATCCAGAAGGCACTTCCTAACAATTATCCAAACCATGTGCCTGTTGCTCGTGTTTAACCTCCCTATCAAGAAGTCTAATGTATTTTGTTTCAAGCATTGCTGAACAATGGAATTAGGCTATGATATGTCATAAAAAACAACAAGGTCTCCGTCATAGGCAAGAAGAGATGTCCAGATAAGTAGAAGGGATTGGGAAGAACCTTTAATGCAATTTCAAGGTTTTCATGTTTTCTAAATCACCTTTAGATGGATCCCAGTGTACCAAGAAAATCATATATTAACAGTCTCATAGTCTTCTTGTCCCCTCCAGGTCATCCCTTCCTTTACATCCTTTACTCAACCACATGTGTCACTCAAGTGGGGATATCACAGGAATTTCATTGCTTTGTCTGTGATATGTTCATGAGATCCTCGTGCATTCATTTTTGTGCTAATCATTTTGTGACTAATCCACTCTTCTAGCATAGGTATGCTTTGGACTGGCCTAATCTCTTTATAGACTTAGGTTTTCATAGATTCGTCCTAAGAAAAGAATAATTGTAGTGTATACCACAAGCTTATGCACTGGCTTCTTTTGAAAGAAATGCTTCCCATGTTCAAATATCTGACCGAATTCCTCTTATCAATAAAATAAACTGTTATTGTCCAAACCACCTCACTGTGTAAATTTACAGGAAAGATCACAATGGACATCATTTTGATTTGCTTCTGACTTCCATGTCTTCAAATCACATGATAAAATCTTCAAGAATGACTAGACAATGTATTTGAAAAGATTGCACTTACAAAGTTTTAAATTTGGTTCTAGAGCAGTATGGTTTGTTACAAAATGCAAAATGCATTTGATATTAGCATATTTTTTTTGTGCATCTTTTGTGTTTTTTAACCTATCATTTGCAAAATTCCCAAATGTGTGCTGACTGAAATTTTCTTTTCTTCCTGCAAAAATATGCAGCATCTTACAATTCAAATGTTGAGAGGAGAAGGTCTCCCTCACCTTCTGCTATTGTCATAGGCGCTGGCTTTGCAGGTATTGCAGCTGCTCATGCACTGAAAAATGCAAATTTTCCAGGTAATAAAATATATATATATATATATATATATATATATATATATATATATATATATATACTATTGTTTATAATTTCCAAATTTATCAGTTTAAATCCATATATTATGTGATACTCTTGTTGTACTATTGTTGGGTAATGGGCCAAAATAGACCCTAAATACCCTAATGGGCCTTGAAAGCCCATTACCGCCTTATGTGTGTGAATGAGAAATTACGGGGACATTTAGTCCCATATCGGAAAAATCAAGAAAGAAAGGTTCACTTATATGGAAACCACTTTCTTGAAGCTTAAGTTCCTTAGGCTCACCACAAGTGGAGAGCTTGAGGGTGATGCGTAGCATCACCCTCGCGCACGCGCATGCGCGTGTGCGAAGGGCGCTTTGTAGGCGCACTTTGCACTTCGCACGTGCGCATCGTCGCGAGGAGCTTGAGGGGCTTTAAATTTTTATAGATCAAGATGATCCGACGGTAGAGATTGATCGGATCAAGATAAGGGGCTGAGATCAATTGATCGTTGATCGATCGGATGAAGGGTCGAGATGTGGTGATCAAATCACAATCTTGATCACGATCCAACGGCTGACATCCGTCGGTTGACTAGTCATTGCTGCAGTGGAGGCATGGAAGCACTCGGACTTCCTTTGTAAAAATTACATCCTGAATGGTCTGGACAATACCCTGTACAATGTGTACAGCAGTATTGCTACTGCCAAGGAGTTATGGGCATCCCTGGACAAAAAGTACAAGACAGAGGATGCTGGACACAAGAAGTTTGTGGTTGGAAGGTTCTTAGACTACAAGATGGTCGACCACAAAACAGTTATGGAGCAAGTCCAAGAGCTCCAGATTATCCTGTATGAGATACATGCAGAGAGAATGTCTCTCAGCGAGTCATTCCAGGTAGCTGCTATAATAGAGAAGCTACCACCACTATGGAAGGACTTCAAGAACTACCTGAAGCATAAGCGGAAGGAGATGGGACTTGAAGACCTAATTGTCTGCCTAAGGATCGAGGAGGACAATAAGAGCCAAGAAAAGAAGGCAGGAGGACAACCTGCTGAGCCAAAGGCCAACCTCATAGAAGGGAAGAAGAAACGCAAGTTTCCAGGCGAAGGCTTTAAACAGAAGAAGGGCAATCCAAAGAAATACAAGTTTAAGGGAAAGTGCTTTGTTTGTGGAAAGCAAGGACATAAATCCAAGGACTGCCGTTTCAAGGATAAAGAAAAGAAAGAAGTCAACGTTGCTGAAACCCTATCCAAAGAGGTATCCGAGATGATGCTGTCAGCTGTTGTATTTGAAGCAAACATGGTTGACAAAGCAAATGAGTGGTACATCGACACTGGAGCTACCAGACATGTCTGCTCTGATAAGAGTATGTTCTCATCATATACTCCTATCAATGGTAGAAATTTGGTCATGGGTAACTCCGCTACATCCAAGATAGAAGGACTTGGCCGCATCGTTATGAAGATGACATCTGGCAAGGAGCTTCTACTGAATGATGTGCTACATGTCCCTGACATCCGGAAGAATCTCATATCAGGCTCCCTCCTAAGCAAACATGGCTTTAGGATGGTCTTTGAGTCTGATAAATTTGTACTCACTAAGGGGGGGATATTTATTGGAAGGGGTTACTTGAATAATGGATTATTCAAGGTGAATGTAATGACTGTACACAGAAACCTTGAAATGAATAAAGCATCTTCTTCTGCTTATATGATTGACTCCTCTTGTTTATGGCATGATAGATTAGGACATGCGAATTTTAATTCATTACGAAAATTAATGAAATTGAAATTATTACCTAATCATGAAATCGATCCATATTACAAGTGTGAAGTGTGTGTTGAAGCTAAGTTAGCAAAAACACCATTTCCATCAGTTGAAAGAAATACTGAACCTCTTGACTTAATTCACAGTGATCTATGTGACTTAAAGTCAATTCAAACTAGAGGAGGTAAAAAGTATTTTATAACATTTATAGATGATTCAACAAGATACTGCTATGTGTATCTACTAAAGTCTAAAGATGAGGCTTTAGAAATGTTTAAATGTTATAAGAATGAAGTTGAAAATTAACTTGGCAAAAAGATTAAGGCCATAAGGAGTGATAGAGGTGGTGAATATGATGCACCTTTTGACGAATTTTGTCAGGAGCATGGCATTATTCATCAAACTACTGCTCCTTATTCACCTCAATCTAATGGAATTGCGGAACGTAAAAACCGCACATTAAAAGAAATGATGAATGCTATGTTAATAAATTCTGGTACACCACGGAATTTATGGGGAGAAGCAATTCTCTTAGCAAATCATATTCTTAATAAGATACCTCTTAAGAAGAAGGAAGTGACTCCATATGAGTTATGGAAAGAAAGAAGCCTTCCTACAATTACTTAAGAGTGTGGGGGTGTCTAGCTAAAGTAGCTATTCCGGACCCCAAAAAGGTCAAGATAGGACCTAAAACTGTTGATTGTATATTTATCGGATATGCACATAATAGTAGTGCATATCGCTTTCTTGTGTATAAATCAGATATAACTGATATACATAAAAATACAATCATGGAATCAAGGAATGCAACATTCTTTGAAAATATATTTCCAAGTAAAAGGAAATTAGAAATAAGTTCAAATAAAAGAACTTATGATGATAATACTGCTAGTAGTAGTCATCAGGAAGAATATCCTAAAGATGAACCCAGACGCAGTAAGAGACCAAAAGTTGCTAAGTCCTTTGGTCCTGATTATGTAACTTATATGTTACAAGATGAACCTCAGACATTCAAAGAGGCAATGTCTAATCCAGAAGCACCCTTTTGGAAAGAAGCTGTCAATAATGAAATTGAGTCCATCATGCATAATCATACCTGGGAGTTGGTAGACCTACCATCTGGTATGAAACCTTTAGGGTGCAAGTGATATTTAAGAAAAAGCTAAAAGCTGATGGATCAATTGACAAGTATAAAGGCAGATTAGTGGCTAAGGGCTTCAAACAAAAAGAAGGTATAGACTTCTTTGATACCTATTCACCAGTAAGTAGAATAACATCTATAAGAATGTTAATCGCTTTTGCAGCCATTAACAATCTTGAAATTCATCAAATGGATGTTAAAACTGCTTTTCTGAATGGTGAATTAGATGAAGAAATATACATGGAACAACCTGAGGGATTTATTGTTCCAGGACAAGAAAAGAAGGTGTGTAGACTTGTTAAATCCTTATATGGATTAAAGCAAGCACCTAAGCAATGGCATATAAAATTTGATAATGTAATGTTATCAAATGGATTCAAAATAAATGAATGTGACAAATGCATATATGCCAAATCCCTATCTGAAGGGTATGTGATAATCTGCTTATATGTAGATGACCTGTTAATCATTGGTAGTAATACTGAAATGATTAAACAAACTAAGAAAATGTTGATCAAACATTTTGATATGAAAAATATGGGTGTTGCAGATGTTATACTAGGAATTCGAATCACTAGAACATCTGAGGAAATAATATTATCTCAATCTCATTATATTGAGAAAATATTAAATAAGTATAAAAAGTATGATACTAGCCCGGTGAAAACACCTATAGATGTTAATCTACATTTGGCTAAGTATACTGGAGAACCCATATCTCAATTGGAATACTCACGTATAATTGGCAGTTTAATGTATGTTATGAATTGTACTCGTCCTGACATAGCATATGCTATCAATAAGTTGAGTAGATTTACAAGTAATCCAGGTCCAAATCACTGGACAGCTCTAATAAGGGTATTAAGATATCTGCGATATACCCTAAGTTATGGATTACATTATTCAAGATATCCAGCTGTATTAGAAGGATACAGTGATGCAAATTGGATATCTAATGCAGAAGATACAAAATCCACAAGTGGATATGTATTCACCTTAGGAGGAGGTGCTGTGTCATGGAAATCTTCTAAACAAACTTGTATAGCTCGATCCACTATGGAATCTGAGTTTATTGCCTTAGAAAAGGTAGCTGAAGAAGCAGAATGGCTTCGAAACCTTTTAGAAAATATTCCATGTTGGCCAAAGCCTATGTCTGCAATATGCATACATTGTGATAGTCAATCGGCAATATGCAAAGCACAGAATAAGATGTATAATGGTAAGTCTAGACATATACGTCATAGACATAATACCATTGCAGTTACTTGAAATTGGTGTAATTTCTATTGACTATGTTCAGTCAAAGAAAAACCTAGCGGATCCATTAACAAAGGGGTTACCAAGAGATCAAGTAAACTGTTTATCGAGGGGAATGGGTTTAAAACCTATAACTAAAAAAAAAAATCTTCATAGTGGATACCCAACCTAGCTGATTGGAGATCCCAAGATCTAGGTTCAAAAGGGACAACTAAATTATGAAGAGACTTGATAGCACTAAGGATGTACAATCCTACTCATTCCTATGATAATTGGTGCTACTTGCTAAAGGTACTAGGATAAGCATTGCTTTTAATGATTCTTATGACATGAACATCATGTGGGGTATAGCAGGATACTCTTAATAAGAATCACCTATGTGAGTGTGAACTGGGCCAATTCTATGAGAATTTTAAGGTTTAATTCTCTGAAGCACTCATGAGACCAGGAGTTGTTTGGGGCCAAAATGAACACAACCATGAGAACCAAAAGAATGCTCGGAAAGAAGTTGCGTGATTGTTATTGTCTTAGTTTACACAAAACGCTGAAAGGTTCAAGACATCGTGTTCACCTTTTAGCAAGTAAACTCGATAACAACTCACTAAGGAAGGTTCAAAGCCACAAGCTACCTATCCCGATACAACTTCATCCTATTATACTCTCTTTAGTGTGTCTGCATATTTATTTGCATTAAAATCCTTTTATGTGGGGGTTTGTCTTTGCTGATCTCTGATGATCTTTGATCTAAGTCCAATTTCCATTCATGTGGGGGATTGTTGGGTAATGGGCCAAAATAGACCCTAAATACCCTAATGGGCCTTGAAAGCCCATTACCGCCTTATGTGTGTGAATGAGAAATTGCGGGGACATTTAGTCCCATATCGGAAAAATCAAGAAAGGAAGGTTCACTTATATGGAAACCACTTCCTTGAAGCTTAAGTTCCTTAGGCTCACCACAAGTGGAGAGCTTGAGGGTGATGCGTAGCATCACCCTCGCGCACACGTACGCGCACGCGCACGCGCGTGCGCGATGGGCGCAATGGGCGCAATGGGCGCTTTGTAGGCGCACTTTGCACTTCGCATCGTTACGAGGAGCTTGAGGGGCTTTAAATTTTTATAGATCAAGATGATCCGACGATAGAGATTGATCGGATCAAGATAAGGGGCTGAGATCAATTGATCGTTGATCGATCGAATGAAGGGTCGAGATATGGTGATCAAATCACAATCTTGATCATGATCCAACGGCTGACATCCGTCGGTTGACTAGTCAAGTTGACTAGTCAACAGGTCGGTTGGTTGACCAATCAACGTGTCCATTCGATCGTATGGTTGTGATAAGCATCCGCTTATCTGATAACATGATCATCAGATCACGATGATGAAAAGGCTTATCAGGATAAGGATAGACTTATCTGATCGGTTGATCTTCAGATCACAGCCATGAAAAGGCTTATCTGATAGCCTGATCTGAAGATCACAATGTCTAAAGGGCATATCAAGGGTGATAAGCCTTTAACCCTCACATCCCTTGATAAAGAATTTAAATTTAATTTCGTAGGGTTGCTTCCAAAGGGCGTAGGGTTGCTTCCAAGGGGCACCTAAAAACATATAAATAGGACCCTAGACCCTCTCATTTCAATCATCCCAAGCCATTCCGAATTGAGTTCAATTTGAATCAATTCTAGTCTTCTTCTCTCTTAGGCATTTGCATACTTTCCTAAGGATAGTATAGCAATAGTGCATTGAAAAGAGAGTAGCATTCTTGGTTCGAAAGTTTTGGTGAATTGTAGTGCTACTTTCATCAAAAGGAGACTGTTGTATCCTGGGAGACAATCATCATACTGACCGTAAGCACCATTGCGGGACGAAATTGTCTTAAGGACATAGAGTGAAACTCTAGCCTCAGTCTAATTCATTAGGTAGCCATCATCTGCCAGACATACCCAACAATAACTAACAGCATGCGTTTTTCTCAAGTTGTTCTGTTGGAATCACGGGATAGAATCGGAGGCCGAATTTATACTGATTACTCATTTGGCTTCCCTGTTGACTTGGGTGCATCTTGGTAAGCTATTTGCAGATGAAACCTGAAGAAATATTCTGAGCTTTCATTTTTTTCTTATTAATGATCAGAATAGCGCAATGATAAGATGGTCATCCTTTTACCCCTTCGTCATGAGTTCAAACCAACCACAAAGGCAGAATCAACAATAAGAAAAATAAAGATGATAAGCATAGACGAGCTTTGTATTCCTTGCTGCAAGAAAAAAAACAAAGAAAAATAAAATTTTTGAGAGAAAAAGCTTAACCATACTTAAGCTTGAGAGTTCTAAATAAAAGAAAAATGATCCTTTCAAGCTTCGACAATGAATCTTTCATCTTTGGCCAGCTTTTATATTTGGCAATAAAGCCATGTGACTTGGCTAAATTATATGTCACATATTTTTTCATGATAGATTCGCCTCATGTGCCCATATCAATTAATATATTTGGCAATAAAGCCGTGTGTTACGATCTTTGTAGAAAATGACTGGGTTTTCTAGTCTATCATAAGACGTATGCATTATTTGCTTAACTTATTGGTCATAAGTTTTTGCATCAATGTGTCTGTGACGTATGTAGCTTTGTTGGAGCCTCGCTTGAAATGGAAAAAGAAAGACTAGTCATTTAGGAGTGGATGATTGTCAATATTTATACTTCCTTGCTAATATAATTTTTTAACTCTTCGTAAATGATTTTAAAGAGATAAAATATATTAAAAAAAGAAAAGGTGAATTTAAAGAGTTAAAATAAATAATAAAAAAAAGGAGGGATTGAGAAGATGTCATAAGGATAAAGACAGAATAAAAAGAAAAATAGAAAGTAACTGAATAAATCATGTAAAATTTTCCATTCCATACAAGTAACAAAGTTAATTAGATTATGACATTTGACTTGGCAGGCACAGGTGTTAAGTTCGTGCCATTATTATAGAGTTCATTTTTTCATATATTTATCGATTTTCTTTTATGTGGGGCACGTGGTTGAAGTTGATGCTTGTACGTCTGGTTGTCAGGCGTCATTTTTTATTGTCCATTAGATTGGGTATGGCCTTCGTTCCCCTTTTTTTTTTTTTTTTTCTGCTTGCATGTTAGTATGTATTTGATAGGACTGGTGAGATGATAGGTGGTGGACATCAAATTGATCATTAGAAAGGATGATCGCTATTATGTTCTGATCGATAAGTTCTGAAATTGATGGGTTTTCTAATAGTAGAGCAGTTAACTCATAGTGGTTAATTCTAAATAAACAAGATTTGTTCTATTTAGTTCTAGAATGCCGGATATCATTTCCCCCCTTACCGCATTTGTGTTATGATATCATTTGTTCTGTTATACGGTTATCTATTTAGTTCTACAAAAGTTGATTCAAAACAAGATTTGTTCTATTTAGTTCTAGAATGCCGGATAGGATTCTTAGTCAAATTGATTGCACTAGTGTTATCATATTTTATGGGAATACCTTTAAGTTTAATGCTATAGTCTTTTAGTTATTGCTTAATCCATAAGATTTGAGCATAACAACTTTCAGTTACAATATATTTGGCCTCAGCAGTAGACAATGCCACATAAGTTTGCTTCATACTAAATCAAAAGATTAAGTTAACTTCTAAGATATCATCATGTACATCGAAGGAATTGTGGAAAGATTTTTCATCTTTATGACTACAATTGGAGTCTGAACTCTTCTCAAAACCTTCTAGTCTTATCTTTATCTTATGGTATTGGAGACTAAATGAGATTGGGTCTTTTCAGAAAGAATACTAAGTGCATCAGGATGACGGCCACTCCAATATAATAACTAAGATCATCCATCTCTTTCTCATGTTTTCTTTAAGAATATTATCCTAGTTTCTCAAATTTTTGGAGTATTAATCTCATGCAGGACTCTTATAGCCGTTCTATCCTATTTAGGGTTTATACAAAACCATCTAGCATTTTATAGGAGATTTGGAGAAGGCTAATAAAACAAATTTCAACAATCTAATGCACTAGCTATCTACTAGGATTGATTTTAACTTATCTATCAATCATAAATTTAACTTAGCTAAAATTATCGATAAGGAGGTCATTCTTATATAATTCATAACATTTTGTACACCACCGATGTGGGACAAAAAAACTAGAGCAGGGAAAATAAGTTCGATGGTTTAAACTTAGCTATCAAATTGATGGGTCGGATCAAACTTAGATCAAACCTCAATTAAGTACAATCTCGACCTTTCCTCCAATATTGATAGATCAAAGTTAGATCAAATTAGATAGACCAAATTCGAATCAAGCACATTCTAGAGAGTTACTTAGAGATATTTTTCAACATTGGGTTGAACCAAGTTCAGTGCTGATTAAAAAAACCAATATCCAACCAATTAAACCCCATCAGCAAGATCTATTTTTGCTTGTCTTCAATTAATCCCAGAAAATCTATAGGAATAAAAATTAAAAAATTTAATTCATGGCTGCTTTTCAGACAGGCTTTACCAGCATGCATGAGTGCAATTTTTTATTTGCTCACCATATGTAATTAGAGTGGTATGAAATTATCAAATCAATGGTAGTCTGTATATGGTGAGCAAATAAAAATTGATTTGATAATTTCATACCACTCTAATTACATATGGTGCAAATAAAAAATTGCACTCATGCATGCTGGTAAAGCCCGTCTGAAAAGCAGCCATGAATTAAATTTTTTTAATTTTTATTCCTATAGATTTTCTGGGATTAATTGAAGACAAGCAAAAACAGATCTCGCTGATGGGGTTTAATTGGTTGGATATTGGTTTTTTTAATCAGCACTGAACTTGGTTCAACCCAATGTTGAAAAATATCTCTAAGTAACTCTCTAGATTGTGCTTGATTCGAATTTGGTCTATCTAATTTGATCTAACTTTGATCTATCAATATTGAAGGAATGGTCGAGATTGTACTAATTGAGGTTGATCTAAGTTTGATCCGACCCATCAATTTGATAGCTAAGTTTAAACCATCGAACTTATTTTCCCTGCTCTAGTTTTTTTTGTCCCACATCGGTGGTGTATAAATATTGTAAATTATATAAAGAATGACCTCCTTATCGATAATTTTAGCTAAGTTAAAATTTATGATTGATAGATAAGTTAAAATCAATCCTAGTAGATAGCTAGTGCATTAGATTGCTGAAATTTGTTTTATTGCCTTCTCCAAATCTCCTATAAAATGCTAGATGGTTTTGTATAAACCCTAAATAGGATAGAAGGGCTATAAGAGTCCTGCATGAGATTAATACTCCAAAAATTTGAGAAACTAGGATAATATTCTTAAAGAAAACATGAGAAGAGATGGATGATCTTAGTTATTATATTGGAGTGGTTGTCATCCTCATGCACTTAGTATTCTTTCAGAAAAGACCCAATCTCATTTAGTCTCCAATACCATAAGATAAAGATAAGACTAGAAGGTTTTGAGAAGAGTTCAGACTCCAATTGTAGTCATAAAGATGGAAAATCTTTCCACAATTCCTTCGATGTACATGATGATATCTTAGGAGTTAACTTAATCTTTTGATTTAGTATGAAGCAAACTTATGTGGCATTGTCTACGGCTGAGGCCAAATATATTGTAGCTGAAAGTTGTTATGCTCAAATCTTATGGATTAAGCAATAACTAAAAGACTATAACATTAAACTTAAAAGCATTCCCATAAAATATGATAACACTAGTGCAATCAATTTGACTAAGAATCCTATCCGACATTCTAGATCATAATAATGAGCATTTTAATCTCATCTAATTTCCATTATCATAACAATTTAATGCATTGTTCCAAGATATTATTTAATCTCTACAGGATGATGTCCTGTATAATATTACGATATGCTCATTATTACGATCAATTTCTGATTTACTATAGCACAAAAAGTACAATATTATTCAGTTTGATATCACCCAATCCTGGTGTAATGATCGAGAATGAACTTTATTTGGGTCTGAACTTATTTCCATCTTACCCGATCTTAGAATAATGCTCTATATTTAACTTTATTTATAAGGTGTCAAATATTGTATTAAACTCAAATCAGTATGATATATCAATTGGTTCAAACTCAAATCAAATATGAATCAAATGCAATTTAATGCATTGTTCCAAGATAGGGTCGGATCGAACTTAGGTCAAACTCAAAATAAAGTTCGATATGGAGCATTTCTCTAAGGTCGGGTTGGATCAATCATAGCTCTAAGATGAATCAAGTTCAATATGGAGTGATGCTGCATCATGATCAGGTTAGATCAAACATTAATCAAGTCTAATTTTGAGTGTTGCTCTAAGATTAGGCTCGATGAAGTAAAGATAATACCCAAATCAAGTTTAATCGAGAGCATTGCACTAAGATTGGGTTTGATCAAACCCAAATCATATCAAATCTAAAGCGTTGCCCTAAAATCGGGTTTGATAAAACAACAAACCTAAATCAAGTCTTTTTTAGAGTGTTGCTTCAAGATCGTGTTAGTTTAAACCAAGATATATATTTTGGGTCTAGTACATAAAACTATTGGATTAGGGTTTATTAACTTTGTTGGCCCATATGGCAACCCAAGAAGGGGGGGTGAATTGGGTTCTTAAAAAATTTAAGCCTTTTAAACAATTTAAATTGAGATGTGCAAGTGAAGGATTAACTAATAAGCAAAGCACAAACACAAGTATATGAGAGATAGAGAAGAGACAATTAAGCACGGCAAACACAAGATATTTTATAGTGGTTCGGTGCAATCAACACCTACGTCCACTCCCAAGACTCACTTGGGTCCACACTATAATCTCTCTAGATTACAGCCGAGTTGTTTTTCAAGTTCACAACTCAAACTTGTTGTTTTTCCGGGATCACAACGAACCCAGCCGATTTTACACGGGCTCACCGGCACCAAACCCAAACACAAGCTATACCTAGCTTGTACCGAGGTTTAACAACCTCCTCTAGTTTAATCCCTCAGATTAAACTAGACACAAACAAATAAAATGAGTTTAATTACAAGCAGCTCCTTTTTGAGCAGATATTTCAAAATAGAAATTGAGTTTAGAAAAGCCTGAATATTTAGAGCTTGAGAGCTGGCTTGGCTTCTTTGGTTTCCTTCCTTCAACTCCTCTTGATGTTGAATCAGGCCTCAGCACCGATTCTTCACAGATTTGAGCTTTGGAGTTGGGTTGAAGCTTTTCTCCCTTTTTCTTGAATGTGGAAGATCTTTGATTTGCTCTTGAAAGCGTTGGGATCTCCTCTTGAATCTTTTGTAGAAGGTAGCTCTGGAGTGCACGAATCTCACTCTTGGATTTCACTCCTTTTGAATCTCTCTTCTTGAGCTAAAAGATTTTTCTAAGAACACTCTGTTTTTCCCTCTTTTCAAATGATATTCTTTTCTCAATTTTTGATTTTCTCTCTTCTTTTTGATTTGAAAAGAACTCCTCTATTTATAGAATCTGAAAAATATAGCCGTTAGAACAAGAAAAATAGCCGTTATTCAAAAATATAACCGTTGGAGCTGATGTGTCAACTCAAAAATTTCCGCCCAGATTTCGGGGAGTCGGCTCGGGTACTGTGCGAGTCGGCTCGAGCAATCGAATCCAGAACGCACCAAAAATGAGTTTCAGGGGTCGACTCGTGAAATCTGGGAGTCGACTCTTGACTTTCAGGAGTCGACTCGCGAAAAGCTGGGAGTCGACTCGAGAAGCACTCAAAAATGAGTCTTTCTGCCGTCTGAGTCGAGTCGGCTCGCACAGTCACGAGTCGGCTCGAGAAAGTTCAGGAGTCGACTCGGAAACTCTCGAGTCGGCTCGGGACTGATACAAAAATCAGAAAACATTCTGATTTGCTTTGAAAATCATCCCAACCAACTTTGAAATATAAATATGACTTAGATAATGTTGATTTAACAGTAATGCTCAATTTCAAAGCATTTTCATTAAGTCATTGATCTTTAAAAGATTGGTATAGAAAATCATTTTTGAATTCATAAGTATAGCTCACTGAAACATATATTCAATTGATTCAAGAAACTCATTATATTTTTAATAGTTCATAGTTTCCAATTTGAAATTGCTCATAGTAAGAATATTTCATTGATTGACTTATCATGTTCATAGCCTTTTAGAAAGTAAAGCAATGTCTTTTGGAAATCATCAAAATCAATAAGTTGGGGCAATTATGTTTCAATAATTTCTCAACAATCTCCCCCTTTTTGATGATGACAAAAATATTGAGTTTGTTCATGATTGATTAGTGAATTAATTTTGTTTTCATAGTTAAGTTTAGGCTCCCCCTCAATGAGGTAGCTCCCCCTATGAAACTTAATTAATTAACCCATTGTTTATCACAATCATAGACAATCATAAAACTATAAAATTCTCCCCCTTTTTTGTTATCAACAAAAAGATAGATAAACATTCATTCAAATTTCATTGACATAAGGAAATAGAGAATTCATTTCATTCAAAAGTCTAGTACATCAAAATGTTCGATACATTGATTTCATAAAGAAGCATAAAAACTTCAGTACAAAAAACTCTAGTAACTCAAAAATGAGTTCTTACAATTCTAGTTAGATGATCAACAATATTTTTCATTCCTTCAGATTGAATTTTTACATAGTCCTTGAGTTTTTCATCCACAAAGTGCACGCACTCTTAATTTTATCTTGAAGCTCTGCGTTGCTCTGTGCATATGTCTCCATCTCCACAAACATCCTTAAGTTCTTCAAAAATATTCTTGAGATCACTACTTAAGGATGCTGATGAAGAGCCGATAGTGGATTCAATCTTTGAAATACGATCATCAAGAGAATAAAGTGTCTCTCTCAAATGCATAAACTTTTCAAATTCAGTTTTAAGCTTGTCAGATTGATCTTCAAGTAAGGCTTTGAGTTGCAAATTTGTTGATCTGAAAAGCTAGCAGAAGATGAAGTCTGAACAATTGTTGGAACAGGGGCTGGAGCAGAGGTAGAAACCAAGGGGCTCGGAGGTGCAGGCGAAGGATGTCTAACAGATGGTCCTGCAGCCTCAGTATCTATTGCTCTTTCCTCTGTCACTCCTTTCCTTTCCCACTTCCATCCTTTTTGACAAACCCCATCCTATGAATAGTTGCCAGACTATAAAATCAGTGTGTCTTAATTTTTCTTGGCTCATTATCAGAATCACAATCCCTTGGCTTCGAAAAATCAAAGTAGAATCATGCCATAGGGAAGACTGGATTTCCTTTTCCCTCCACAGTCTGCATATACCACAAAATCATGCTTGGAAGATTGATTGGCTTGCCAGTACAATGGCATCCATGACAAAAACATCCCTTTCGGAAACATAATCAAACTACCCGTTTTAGGAAATAGAATCCTACTGCAGATATTGTGAAGCAATCTAACTCCAATGGCAGCTGACTTGCAAGAATCTCTTCAAATCCAAATCCCTGTTCAATAATCTGGATAAAGCTGGGGCGCTATCATCAGAAGCAAAGGTTGAGGTCCAGACAAGGGTAATTGCAATAATCTAGAAAGATCTGGGAGCAGAAATTCTTACTCCTCTCACATTGCTAATAAGCCCATGTCTCCTCTAGACAAATTTTTGTAAAATTCTTTCACCAATGAGGGATAAGTAGGGCATTCAAAGAGCAAACTTTCTCCCAACCCATCTCTTAACTGTCTTCCAAAAAGAAATCCCTCATTCTCAAATAATTCAAAATCCATCTTCCTTCCAGTGGTAATGACTCTACTGCTAGAGGTCTACCTGGGAGGACGTGGCAGCAGGAGCAGCAGCGGAGGAGAAGCAGTCGGTCCGGAGTCCGGCTTGGCGAAGGTCACGCGCCGGACGCACCGTTTCTTCACGGAGCGCTTTCTCTTGATCCACCCGCCACCACTAGATCCTCAGTTTTAGGGCCATTTGATGATTGGAGGTGATAAAAAGGGATTTGGAAGTTTTGGAGGGTTTGGAGAGAGTGTGGAGAGCGTATTTTTGATTCGGGGACGTGTAGAATGAGGACCAGTCGACTCGCCCGCATTTGGGACCACCTCGAGTCGGCTCGCGCCCAAACTCACAGACAAAAATCTCGACTCGAGTCGACTCGCTCATACCAGGAGTCGACTCAAGTTTCAAGAAACTCGAGTCGACTCCGGTACACACCGAGTCGGCTCGGAGACCATTTCAGACAAAAAATGAAATTTCTGAAAATGTCCGGAAAATGATCATAAAAATTGATGATAATCATTGGATTGAGTGAATCAATCAGATAAGATTCTAGATTTCCTTAAGATTTTGAGGAATTGAAAGAATTCTAGATGCATTTCCTTAAGTATTTCAAAATTTATTCAAAAGGATTACAAATTCCTAATTCTCCTCTAAGATATTCAAACCTTTCTTCACTTAGGGGTTTTGTTAAGATGTCAGCTAATTGTTCTTCAGTGTTTACATAATCTAAACAAATTTCATCATTAGCTACATGTTCCCTTATAAAATGATATCTAATTTCTATGTGTTTTGTTCTTGAGTGTTGAATTGGATTTTTCGTTAAATTGATTGCGCTAGTATTATCACATTTTATGGGTGTCTTATTAAGTTTGATACCATAGTCCTCAAGTTGTCGCTTAATCCATAGGATTTGCGCACAGCAACTTCCAGCTGCTACATATTCAGCTTCAGTAGTTGATAATGCAACTGAATTTTGCTTTTTGCTAAACCATGTGATTAAGTTACTGCCTAAGAAATGGCATGCACCACTTGTGCTTTTTCTATCAATTTTACATCCGGCATAATCAGAATCTGAATATGCAATTAGGTTTAATGTGGAGTCTCTAGAATACCATAAACCTACATTTTTGTTCCATTTAGATATCTTAATATTCTTTTAACAGCTATTAAATGTGATTCTTTAGGTTCAGCTTGAAATCTAGCACACAAACATACTGCAAACATTATATCAGGTCTACTTGCTGTTAAATAGAGAAGGGATCCGATAATACCTCGATAATACTTTTGATCAACCTTCTTACCTTCTTCGTCTTTGTCTAGCTTGCATGAAGGACTCATTGGTGTTCCAAGGGGTTTCATTGTTTCCATACCAAACTTTTTGAGTAGTTCTCTTGTGTACTTGGTTTGGTTGATAAAAATTCCCTCCTTGCATTGTTTGATCTGGAGTCCAAGGAAGAAGTTGAGTTCTCCCATCATGCTCATCTCGAATTCTCCCTGCATTAACTTTGCAAATTCTTGACAGAGAGATTCGTTAGTAGCACCAAAAATAATGTCATCTACGTATATTTGTACTACTAGTAAATCTTTACTTTTTCTTTTTAAAAACAAAGTTTTATCAACATTTCCTCTTGTAAAATCATTTTCTATTAGAAATTTACTTAACCTATCATACCAAGCTCTAGGTGCTTGTTTCAAACCATATAAAGCTTTGTGCAATTTAAAAACGTGATTTGAAAACTCGTGATCTTCAAAACCTGGTGGTTGTTCTACATAGACTTCTTCATTAATAAGTCCATTTAAAAATGCGCTTTTTACATCCATTTGAAATAGGTTAATGTTCATATGACATGCAAATGCAAGTAAAAGTCTAATGGCTTCTAGTCTAGCTACAGGTGCAAAGGTTTCATCAAAATCAATACCTTCTTCTTGACTATATCCTTTAGCAACCAATCTAGCTTTGTTTCTAATTACTATGCCATTTTCATCTAACTTATTTCTAAAAACCCATTTAGTTCCTATGATTGAATGGTTTTTAGGTCTTTCCACTAAAGTCCAAACATTATTTCTAGTGAATTGATTAAGTTCTTCTTGCATAGCTAACATCCAATTATTATCTTTTTCAGCTTCTTCTATAGTTTTAGGTTCTATTTGTGATACAAATGCAAGATGATTACTAATATTTCTCATGTATGATCTAGTCCTTATTCCTTGAGATGGATCACCTATAATCAATTCCTTAGGATGACTATAAGCATATCTCCAATCTCTTGGAAGATCTACATCATTATGATCATTATTAACATCATCATCCTTATGTGAATCATTATCTTTAGCCTGTTGTTCATGATCAGAAGATACTTCAATATTAAGTTTTTCAAGATCTTTTTCAATTATGTTTGTATCTTCCTCATCATTAATCTTTTCAGATCCAGTTGCTAAAGATTCATCAAAAACTACATGAATGGATTCTTCAACTACTAAGGTTTTCTTGTTAAAGATTCTATATGCCTTACTAGTTGTTGAATAACCTAGAAAAATTCCTTCATCTGATTTAGCATCAAATTTTCCTAAGTTGTTTTTACCATTATTATGAATGAAACATTTACATCCAAATGCATGAAAGTATTTTATATTTGGTTTTCTTTCATTCCATAATTCATAAGGTGTTTTCTTTAATATTGGTCTTATTAAAGCTCTGTTTAAGATGTAACATGCTGTGTTAATTGCTTCCGCCCAAAAATACTTTGGTAAGTTGCTTTCACATAGCATGGTACGGGCCATGTCTTCTAAAGTTCTGTTCTTTCTTTCAACTACACCGTTTTGTTGTGGAGTCCTAGGGGCTGAAAAATTATGATTAATTCCATTTTCAGTGCAGAAATTTTCAAATAAGTGATTTTCAAATTCTGTTCCATGATCACTTCTTAGAGATACTATAGTAGTGTTTTTCTCATTTGTGACTTTCTTGAAAAATTTCAGGAACATCGAGAAAGTCTCATCTTTGTGAGCTAAAAACATTACCCAAGTATATCTAGAATAATCATCTACAATCACTAGACCATATTTCTTTCCTCCTAGACTTGTAGTTCTAGTTGGTCCAAATAGGTCCATGTGAAGTAGCTCTAGTCCCCTAGAAGTTGAAACAAAGTTTTTAGATTTAAATGAACTTCTTGTTTGTTTTCCAAATTGACATGCATCACAGATTTTATTATTTTCAAAATCCAATTTAGGTAAACCTTTGACTAAATCCATTTTAATTAGTTTTGAAATAAGGTGTGTGCTTGCATGACCTAATCTACGATGCCACAACCAACTAATATCATTAATGTTAGCATTATCAGTAATTAGGCAATGACTACTCTTAGAAGTTTTGTTTGTGTCAACTAAGTATATATTGCCAAATCTATAACCAGTAAAAACAATGCTATCATCAATAGAATTAGTTACAGTGCATAAAGAAGATTTAAAAGAAACATTAAAGTTTTTATCACATAATTGACTTATGCTAATTAGATTATGCTTCAAACCATTAACATAAAGTACATTTCAATTACTATAGATGGAGTTATGCGAACTTTACCAAGGCCCAAAATTTGACCTTTACCGTTATCGCCAAATGTCACAACTCCACCAACATTTTCTTCTAGGGTGATGAATTCCTCTTTGTCACCCGTCATATGTCTTGAGCAGCCGCTATCAAGATACCACTTCTTGTTTGATCTTTTGGCCACAAGACATTCCTGCAATATCATCAAACTTTATGTTTAGGTACCCAAGCTTTCTTGGGTCCTTCATGGTTAGTAGCAACAAAAATTGTTCCTTTCGGAACCCATATTTTCTTAGCTTTAATATTTAATTTCTTGTTGTTCATTAATGTTTTGCATTCAAAGGATTTGTGACCTTTTTCATTACATTTAAAACAAGTTATATTACCTTGGTTGGCTTTTACAAAAATATTCTTTAGTGATTTCTGTTTTCTTAATGTGTTATATCCTAGCCCAGCTTTGTCAAAAACAGCCTTTTGACTATCTAGAATCATGTTTAATTTAGTTGAGCTTAAAGTAAATTTCTCAACAATGTCCTTATATTTTTTAACATCTTTCTAAGAGAGTCAATTTCTTTAGCTTGCTGTTCTTTATCTAAAGCTAAAGTTCCTACTTGATCTTTTAAATCTTTAGTTGAGTTTTTAGTTTCAGATTTTAATAAATCTTTTTCTTGATTCAAGATTATCTCTTTCTTTCCTAAGTTCTTCATTTTCATTAGTTAAGTTTTTAACTTCTAAAGCTAGTTCATTTTTACTTTTAGCTAAACTAACATTATCATTTTTCACAGATTTAAATTTCTTTTTCAACAATTTAAAATCTATCATAGTTCATTAAAAGCTTCAAACATTTCATCAAATGTAAATCATCATTGTCGGAGGTTTCGGAACTTACCTCGTCATTGTCGTCGTCGTTGGCCATGAAGCAAATATTTGCAACTCCTTTTGTTCTTCTTCTTCGGAAGAAGACTCATCAGACCATGTTGCAACATATGCCTTCTTCTTTTTCTTGAAGGTCTTTTTCAATTGTGGACAATCATATCGATAATGCCCCGGTTTCTTACACTCATAACAGATCAAGGGGTCTTTCTCTTTGTCCTTGTCCTTATCTTTCTTTTCCTTTTCCTTTTCTCCTTCCATTTTATTTCCAAATTTTCGTTTTTGGAAGGGTTTCTTTTTCCTCAAAAATCTTCTGAACTTCTTGGCCAAGAGAGCAGTTTCATCATTATCTTCATCACTATCATCACTGCTGCTCTCTTCCACATCTTTTGCAGCCTTTAGAGCAATGGTTTTCTTCTTTTTAGTTTCCTCCTCAATATGCTGCCTCATTGTCAATTCGTGGGTCATGAGAGATCCTAGAAGCTCCTCTAAGGGTAGTGCATTGAGGTCTTTGGCTTCTTGGATTGCTGTGACTTTTGCTTCCCACGATCTTGGCAATGACCTGAGTATTTTGCGAACAAGATCAGCATTAGTATAAACTTTTCCTAAACTTTTCAAACCATTCACAATATCGGTGAATCTAGTGAACATGCATGTGATGGTTTCAGTTTGTTCCATTGTGAACAATTCATATTTATGAACTAAAATATTTATCTTTGATTCTTTTACTTGGTTTGTTCCTTCATGTGTAACTTCCAACCTATCCCATATTTCTTTAGCGGAATTACAAGTAGAGATGCGGTTGAATTCATTTGAATCTAAGGAACAATATAAGATATTAATGGCTTTGGCATTAAGTTGAGCCATTCTCCTATCATTATCATTCCAATCCCTTTCGGGCTTTGGAACAATAGTGCCATCAATAAGGTGTGTGGGTGTACTAGGTCCATTTAATATAACACCCCAAAGCTCATAATCAGAAGCTTGAATGAATATCCTCATTCTAGCTTTCCAATAAGAATAGTTTGAGCCATTAAAAAGTGGAGGTCTATTCGTAGAATGACCTTCAGCAAAACTAGAACCACTTTGTGTTGCCATAATGACCTTTAGCTCTTGATCGTGAGATCAAACTCTAAATGAGCACTATGCTCTGATACCAATTGTTGGCCCAGATGGCAACCCAAGAGGGGGGGGTGAATTGGGTTCTTAAAAAATTTAAGACTTTTAAGCAATTTAAATGAGATGTGCAAGTGAAAGGATTAACTAATAAGCAAAGCACAAACACAAGTATATGAGAGATAGAGAAGAGACAATTAAGCACGGCAAACACAAGATATTTTATAGTGGTTCGGTGCAATCAACACCTACGTCCACTCCCAAGACTCACTTGGGTCCACACTATAATCTCTCTAGATTACAGCCGAGTTGTTTTCCAAGTTCACAACTCAAACTTGTTGTTTTTCCGGGATCACAACGAACCCAGCCGATTTTACACGGGCTCACCGGCACCAAACCCAAACACAAGCTATACCTAGCTTGTACCGAGGTTTAACAACCTCCTCTAGTTTAATCCCTCAGATTAAACTAGACACAAACAAATAAAATGAGTTTAATTACAAGCAGCTCCTTTTTGAGCAGATATTTCAAAATAAAATTGAGTTTAGAAAAGCCTGAATATTTAGAGCTTGAGAGCTGGCTTGGCTTCTTTGGTTTCCTTCCTTCAACTCCTCTTGATGTTGAATCAGGCCTCAGCACCGATTCTTCACAGATTTGAGCTTTGGAGTTGGGTTGAAGCTTTTTCTCCCTTTTTCTTGAATGTGGAAGATCTTTGATTTGCTCTTGAAAGTGTTGGGATCTCCTCTTGAATCTTTTGTAGAAGGTAGCTCTGGAGTGCACGAATCTCACTCTTGGATTTCACTCCTTTTGAATCTCTCTTCTTGAGCTAAAAGATTTTTCTAATAACACTCTGTTTTTCCCTCTTTTCAAATGATATTCTTTTCTCAATTTTTGATTTCTCTCTTCTTTTTTGATTTGAAAAGAACTCCTCTATTTATAGAATCTGAAAAATATAGCCGTTAGACAAGAAAAATAGCCGTTATTCAAAAATATAACCGTTGGAGCTGATGTGTCAACTCAAAAATTTCCGCCCAGATTTCGGGGAGTCGGCTCGGGTACTGTGCGAGTCGGCTCGAGCAATCGAATCCAGAACGCACCAAAAATGAGTTTCAGGGGTCGACTCGTGAAATCTGGGAGTCGACTCTTGACTTTCAGGAGTCGACTCGCGAAAAGCTGGGAGTCGACTCGAGAAGCACTCAAAAATGAGTCTTTCTGCCGTCTGAGTCGAGTCGGCTCGCACAGTCACGAGTCGGCTCGAGAAAGTTCAGGAGTCGACTCGGAAACTCTCGAGTCGGCTCGGGACTGATACAAAAATCAGAAAACATTCTGATTTGCTTTGAAAATCATCCCAACCAACTTTGAAATATAAATATGACTTAGATAATGTTGATTTAACAGTAATGCTCAATTTCAAAGCATTTTCATTAAGTCATTGATCTTTAAAAGATTGGTATAGAAAATCATTTTTGAATTCATAAGTATAGCTCACTGAAACATATATTCAATTGATTCAAGAAACTCATTATATTTTTAATAGTTCATAGTTTCCAATTTGAAATTGCTCATAGTAAGAATATTTCATTGATTGACTTATCATGTTCATAGCCTTTTAGAAAGTAAAGCAATGTCTTTTGGAAATCATCAAAATCAATAAGTTGGGGCAATTATGTTTCAATAATTTCTCAACAAACTTAGCTTTCTTTATATATGATAAGGCATAATTAACTAATCAAATAGTTAATATCCTGTGGATCCTAATAGCTATTTGCATTTTAACCCTATATCATAATTAACCGAGATCAGATTAATAAACCATTAAAATAGCATCCTACGGTTTTATGTCTCCGATATGGAGTAAATAATGATATGTTTACACAATATGTTTTATGAGTAAACATATACGAGCCATGATCTCGATCGGCGATGATCGATCGGACCGTTGCGATGCATCCGATCGGAGACGATCCGACGATTGCGATCGATACGAGCCTTGATTCGGATCGGCGATGATCGATCGGACCATTACGATCCTTCCGATCGGTGATGATCCGACGGTTGCGATCGATTCGAACCATGAGCTCGATCGGCGATGATCGATCGGACCGTTGCGATCCATCCGATCTGCGATGATCCGATGGTTGCGATCGATCCAAGCCATGATCCCGATCGGCGATGATCGATCGGACCGTTGTGATGCATTCGATCGGAGACAATCCGACGGTTGCGATCGATCCAAGCCATGATCATGATTGGCGATGATCGATCGAACCGTTGTGATCCATCCGATCGGAGATGATCCGACGATTGCGATCGATCGGAGCCATGAACCAGATCGGCGATGATCGATCGGACCGTTGCGATCCATCCGATCGGCAACGATCCGACGGTTGCGATTGATCCAAGCCTTGATCCCGATCGGCGATGATCGATCGGGCCATTGCGATCCATCCGATCAGCGATGATCTGACGGTTGTGATCAATCCAAGCCATGATGATCAATGCACGGATTTGAACATTCCATCACAAGCATATCCCTTCCCAACAAAGACCACATTCTTTGAGAGGATAAGTTTGTCGGATTCTAAAATAGTCTTGAATCCTTCTCTACAAAGCAGATTTGCAGAAATTAAATTCTTCCTAATTTCTGATACATGAAGAAATTAATTAAAGTTAACTTCTTTCCCGAAGTAAAATGGATTTCGATAGTTCCTTTGCCATGAACTTTGACAGCATTATTATTTTCCATCAACACTTCATGTCCTTGAGCAGCAACTTCATAATTCTTGAATTGATTCTTATCATTGCATATATGAATAGTTGCACCCGAATCAAACCACCAATCATTAGTGTTGTAGATAGAAGCCATATGCACTTCGGTTACCATTGAAATTTTTATTCAGAAACCATAGCAACAAGATTTTGAAGAAGATCATATCATTTTACTTACATATAACTTGTTGAAGCCGACTGATACTTCAACTTATTTAATAAATGGCACCTAAGAGGAGAGTTGCACCACTTACCTCTCTATGTACACCATCCGATTACCACAGTTTGTTAGACTCCTATTGCGACGCCTCAGTGACAAAAATAAATAGCGATGCCATTAGCGATGCAAAAAAATGTGTCGCTATTTAGCGACGCATTAGCGACGCAAAAACCCAGAAAATTAAAAAAAATTGTTAATATAGCGATGCAAATATTGATCGCAACGGTCTGATCGATAATCGCCGATCGGGATCATGGTTTAGATCGATCGCAACCGTCAGATCGTCGCCGATCGGATGGATCACAACCGTCGAATCCAAGCCATGATAGAAAGGAAATAAAACATGGTTGAAAACAGAAATTTTGTAACGGTATTTTAAACATGGTAGAAAGGAATAAAACATGGCTAAAAACAGATCTAAGAGAAACTACATTAGAGTGATGCAAACGAAACAAGTTCCCTAAGCTCAACGCAAAACCCTGAACGAGAGTGCCAAAACTGTCAATCACAAAACTAACCCTCAATGCTGAGGCCAGTGCTTGATGATGTGGTCAATGATACCAAAAGATGTGTCGCTAAATTGGCGTTGCTATTTCAGTATTTTCTTATAGTGTCCCTCGCGCCTCCTTACCTTGTTTCCCTTAGCGCTATGGTTTTGCCGTTCGTCTCGTGCCTCTCCTCCACCACCCTCTCCTTTCGCCATCGCCCTTCTCCGCCACCATCGCCGTCTTCTTCTCGCCGCATCTTTATAGATGGTCCAATTGTTAATGGGAAGACGTCGGCCGTTATTTCCCAGCTTTTCTATTTGGACTTGAAGAATCCCGATGAGCCTATAAATATTTATATTAATTTGTCTGTTGGGAATATTATGGATAGCTTAGGAATATGATGCAATCCAAGCTATCCGATGCCCCATTGCTACTTTCTGTATCGGACAAGCAAGCTCAACGATGATGATCGATCCGACGGTTGCGATCGATCCAAGCTATGATCCCGATTGGCGATGATCGATCAGATCGTTGCGATCAATTCGATCGGCGATGATCCGACGGTTGCGATCGATCCAAGCCATGATCCCGATCGGTGATGATCGATCCGACGGTTACGATCCATCCGATCGGAGGCGATCCGATGGTTACGGTTGATTTAAGCCATGATCCCGACCGGCGATGATCGATCAAACCGTTGCGATCAATCCGATCGATGACGATCCGATGGTTGCGATCGATCCAAGCCATGATCCTGATCGGCGACAATCCGATGGTTGCGATCGATCCAAGCCATGAAACAGATCGGCGATGATCGATCCGATGATTGCGATCCATCTGATCGGCGATGATCCAATGGTTGGGATTGATCCAAGCCATGATTCCGATCGGCGATGATCGATCTGACGGTTGTGATCAATCTGATCGAAGATGATCCGATGGTTGCGATCGATCCAAGCCATGATCCCGATCGGCGATGATCAATCAGACCGTGTGAACAATCCAATCGGATATGATCCGACGGTTGTGATTTATCCAAGCCATTATCCCAATCGGTGATGATCGATCCGACGGATGTGATCCATCTGATGCGCGACGATCCAACGGTTGCGATAGTTATAAGCCTTGATCCCGATCGGCGATGATCAATCCGACGGTTGCGATCCATCTGATCGGCGACGATCTGACGGTTGCGATCGATCCAAGCCATGATCCCGATCGGCGATGATCGATCCGACTATTGTGATCCTTCCGATCGGTGATGATCCGACGGTTGCGATCGATCCAAGCCATGATCCCGATTGGCGATTATCGATTAGACCATTGCGATCAATCCAATTGGCAACGATCCGACGGTTGCGATCGATCCAAGCCATGATCCCGATCGGTGATGTTCGATCCGACGATTGCGATCCATCCGATCGGAGACGATCCACGGTTTCGATCGATCCAAGCCATGATCCCGATCGGTGATTATCGATCAGATCGTTGCGATCAATCTGATCGGAGACGATCCGATGATTGTGATCGATCCAAGTCATGATCCCGATCGGCGATGATCGATCTAACGGTTGCGATCCATCCGATCGGCGACGATCTGACAGTTGCGATCGATCCGTATTGAACCAAGATCTATAAAAACCATAGCCATGATTAATATCAAGTTCAAAATACCTTAAGAAGATCATATCATGCTAGAAATTAATTAGCTAATTTTTTTTTTGTAGAATTGGCCTTATCATATATAAAGAAAGTCTTGTTAATATAATCATTATTTAAAACAGAAATTATCCCTTCGGATTACCATGAACTAAGTAAATCATTATTATGATGTCATAGCATAACCATATGCTCGGTCAACCATTGATGACATGAACCTTTTGCTTGGAGCATCATCACTATGATCTCTTTTGATTAACAAGAATGGCCTCCATATATTACATTAAAAGAAATCTACATTCTATGCTAGGAAAATAAATAGATTACATCAAGATAATGACACACAGGCTGATAAACCAATTACAATAAAATTATCAACATGCAGGCCAATGTAATCAACAAAACTATAATAAACCTGCCAATCACATGAGTCTAAAAGGCCATGCTATGCATCATGCATAATACATAAAACTGTCTAAGAAAATATTTTTTAGCCTGAGTTAATGGAAATGTTCGAGATTATTATAAAATTATTGATCAAGTACAATATTATTATTACTTTTGTACATAATATCTACATAAACTACATACAAGCTTATTATGAACTTTAAAAGTTTTACAAACTTTATGAGTGATAATGATTATATTAAGTGACTGAATGGGTGTATATGAGTCTAACAAACTATGATCCAACGTATTTTCAGATATACTCAATGGGTTGTTGCATATGCATAGCTAAGAGAAGAGATGGAAATCATTTTAAATGTATATCCACAGAAATGAAAGTTTTAACTCAGGCTATGTTTACACGTATTGGCGAAGGTGATTAAGTCGACATTTTAAGAACATTATGCCTTAGAGATTTGCATTTAATTACTTAATCGTAAGATGAAAACAGTATCATTATTATAACTCTAAGGCATTTCACAACGGTTTAGTAAAATGTGATGATCCCAATAAAAGGTTCTACTTGTCATTACAAACGTATTTTCAGATTATATTAACAAGAAGTTGGATAATAAATACCTAAAAGAACATTTGTAACATCATAAAAAGTAACCAAAAAATCTTCTAAAATTTTACCTTGATGCCAATCAGTTTCAGTCAATGTAAATCCTAATCCACGCTCATTAATATAAGCACTTAATAAGTTCTTATATGGATATGCATCATGTATCATGGCATAGGTACTATTTCAACTAGTTATTACATCAAGTTTAAATTTTTTAAAACGTTTACCATGATCTACACATAATTGTTTAAATTCTTAAAGTCTTGACCTTGAAGCATGAATAAAAGAAACTGTATTTCTAATTTCTGAAATAACCACTTAAATTATGTTCATGCCAGATTGAGCAGAAAATTTAATATATGACATGCACATTTAATATGAAATAATTATCCATCTAAAATAGGATGCAAGAGTCGTTTAATAATGCAACAACAAAATTATTATTAGATGCATTATCAAAAGTAATTGATATTATTTTATTATTAATATTATATGAGCATGCGGTTTGATAAATAATATTGAAATTTGTTATCCTAAATGAGGAAATCAAAAGCACAAAAAGCAATAGTCACTTCTTATTAAATATTTAATCTTCATCATATGGCAATATTTATATTTTACATCGCATGTAAAATTTAGATCAATGTATATAACAACTAGAACTCAGGTAATCTATCAAATTAACTAAATTTGAAGCATGAGGTGGCTCTGATACCACTGATGGGAAACCCTTTTCCCTAACCAGCTTTGGCCCTAAGCCTCCATTGTCGCACGGTCATGGGCCATGGACCCATGTCACCCGACAATGGTACCTATCAGACCAGCCGACGATCGATCTACCGGTCCATCGACACCAATGGGCGGAGAGCCTAGCTTCGATGAAATGGTCATCAGTGAGAGTTCCCATTGATGCTCTACCTGACCGTACAAGTCAACTGGCTCTGATACCACTGATGGGACCCCTTTTCCCTAACCAGATTTGGCCCTAAGTGTTGGCCCAGATGGCAACCCAAGAGGGGGGAGGGGGGTGAATTGGGTTCTTTAAAAAATTTTAAACCTTTCAACAACTATGTGCTTGGAGATAGATGAAATGCAATGCGAATGTTAAATACAACCAAGGAGATAGAGAACGAGATAATCAAAGCACGACAAACAAAGGTTTTATAGTGGTTCGGTGTATCCAATACCTACGTCCACTCCCAAGATCCATGTACTTGGGTCCACACTATAATCCTCTTGATTACAGTCGAGTTATTTTACAAGATCACAACTCAAACTGTTGTTTCCCAGGGATCACAACGAACCTAGCCGATTTTTCAGGCTCACCAGCACAAAACCCTAAACTCAAGCTAATCTAGCTTGACCCGAGGTATACTACCTCCACTAGTTCAATCCCTTGATAGAACAGCACAAACAAGAAAGAATAATGTTCAATAATACAAAGCTCCTCAAATGAGCGAATATCAAAATGAATAAGCAAGGTTAGAAAAGCCTATTTTGAAGATTGTTGGATTTGAGCTTTTCTTCTTTCTTCTTTTCTTCTCTCTGGAGATGTTGAATCAGGCCTCAGCTTTGATTCGTTGCAAATGTTGCAGATGAGAAGTTGAGAAAACAGAGCCTTTTCTTCTATTTGGGAATCCTTCGATTTTTTTCAATATGAGCACCTTGGATTTTTCTTGAGCTTTTTGGAGTGGAAGGATTTGAGTTTGGATACTTTTCTCTTTGATTTCAGGCTCAGACTTCTCGGATTTTTTTTTATTTACTCTGATGATTTTTTTTTTTTTTTCAACTAGCTTTTCCCCCTTTTTATAGATACAGAATTATGATATAGGGTTAAAATGTAATTAATGCTAAAATTAACCATCAGCTAAGTAATTAATCGAGATATTGCCTTAAAAGTTTTGATCAAGATTTTAAGAGAACCGTTGGATGGTCGCAATAGGAGTCTAACAAACTGTGGTAGTTGCACCCTATGGGATCTAATAGCTTTGTATTGTCTAAATTAATTTTTGTACATATAATTCAGTGCAACTCTTTGTATATTAATTTTTATAAAATCATCTCTCGGCCTCAGCCGAGCTATATCATCATCTCTCGGCATAGGCCGAGCCACCTTTGTCTCTTGGCCCCAGCCGAGCTATCCGACTGNGTTATGTATGTATTTATGTAAAATGTTGCTCTAGAATGAATTTACTATCTCGTGTTATCTATCTAATGCTGTTGGTTGATTAGTCATGTTGTTGATGGCTTTGTGAAACATTTTGAATGAAAAAAATGGGTTCGCATGTCGCTATTCCTATACGGGTAGTTGTTGATGATTGTGTGAAACAGATTCGATGCAAAAATGGATTATCATATAGTTTTTTATGTACATGATGATGATTGTGTGAAATAGTTTGTATGCAAAAAATGGGTTGTCATGGAGCTATTTATGGGTTTCTGTTAATGGTTATGTGAAACAGTATGGATGCAAAAGTGGGTTGTGATGTAGCTATTTATTTACAAGTTTTTGTTGATGGTTATGTGAAACATTTTGGATGCAAAAATGGGTTGTGATGTATCTATTTATTTACAGGTTTGTGTTAATGGTTTATGAAACAATTTGGATGCAAAAATGGGTTGTGATGTAGCTATTTATTTAGAGGTTTCTGTTGATGATTTTGTGAGACGGTTTGGATGCAAAATGGTTTGTTCACTTTTTTACACCAGTTTCCTCTGTACGGCTATGAATGCCATCTTTCATTCAAGGATTTTCCATTGCATCTGCTGTAAGCTATTCGATTTATTAAACCAACAATCCTTTCATTCCTTCAGACAAAACTAAGATTGTCTAAGCATTTCAGATATATGATGAATATTTACATAAACAAATATTTACATGCAATGGAACCAGATGACAACATCAAATATGTCATGGAAGATACAAGGTTCTAGCTTTTTCGCTCTTCATTAAGTACATACCCATAACCATATGACAACTAGAAGTACCCATAAAATCGATATGATACACCAATAAAACTTCTCTCGTACTTAATGTATGCGTACTTTATTCTCAAGCTTTGAACATTTCTTCAAAAATTCTAATATCAATTTCACTCCTATGGGAGTCAAAGGAGGATCATACCATGCAAAAAACCTACAAGCTCCACTGTTTCCATATTGTCCATAACCAAAAAATCTTCTGCCTATATTGGCAATCATCCATGAAATAAAAATCCTAGCTTCTTGCCCACAATGGCATGTCTCCTCATGCCTTCCACATGTGAGGATGAGGATCCCATAGATGAAGCCATAGAGCATATTTGTGCAAAACATAACTGTTATTGGTAATGAATCCTTACTAAGTACATAAGAATTCCAAATTACTTGGTCTTTGTCCAAAAAAGGCCTGCTAAATATGGCCAGAGAAGACCCTGTGGCAGCGCCTTCGGCCGAAGGAGATGGAACGGGCCCGCTAGACGGTAAGGTGGCCAGACCATCCCATAGTAGCCACTCCAACCGGTGAAGAGGATGTAAAGAAAGGGGCCCTAATTGGTGAGATGGTCGAAGAAGACGATGGAAAGGAGCCTAGTCAACGGTGAAGTGACCGGAGAAGACCATCCCATCATAGCCGCATTGCCTAGTGAAGAGGATGGAAAGAAAGGGCCCTAATCGGTAAGGTGGTCAGAGAAGATGACAGAGAGGGCTGGCTCAATGGTGAACTGGCCGGCGAAGACCATCCCAAGCTAGCCACTCCGGCCGATGAAGATGGAAAGAAAAGGGCCCTAATTGGTGAGGTGGCCGAAGAAGACCATCCCATGGCAGCTGGAGAAGATGCAAAGGGGGGCATGCTTAACAGTGAGGTGGCCGAAGATGAAGATAGTGGTAGTAGGTGCGGCAGGAGATAGGGTAGGTGTGGGAGTGTTAATTAAAGATCGAGAGAAGGCCCATTTTAACCCTCAAATTGCTAATTTGGCAATGTTGGATGCCATGTCAGCTTGCTTGGCCATGTTGATTGCCATATAGGAGAGCTCCAAACAGTGTCTCCCTTGTTTTAACTATAGGAATCAAATATAGATAAAAAATAAAGTTCAAAGACAACTTAGAGATTTTTTATAGTTTAGGGACTAAAGTAACATATCCCCCTAAGTTTGAGAATTAAAAGTGTAGTTTAGCCTATTTCTTTATTTATTTTTTAAGTATGTTTGAACTTCAATAGTAATATATTTAAAATAAATTAACTATTTAGATTAGTCAATAATACAGTAAGACTTTTTGATTGAATGTTCTGATACTTTTCTTCATTATATTGCCATATTTACTTAAAACTAATACTACAATTTTTTGTAGTTCTTTAGGTTATTGGGTATCTTTTCTCTATTGCTAAGCAACAATCTCACATAAATAATAAGGAGAATGATGCAACTTGATGAAAAAAGTAGATATTTTTATTGTTTCATAGCAAACAAACCATTTTTATCTTTAATATTTTAGAATTGAAATGAGTAATAATGAAATAACACCATTATATTGTATAATAAAATAAGCATGGATAATTTTTAATTAAATATATGTACTTAATTGTCATATTGTCATTTAATTTTTTTTAAAAATGTTGCTCAAACCATTTTTTTCTAAGTTTAAAATATTTTTAAATATTATTTTAAAAATGAATAGAATAAATAAGAGATATTCTGAGTTTAAAATATTATTTGCATATGTAATATTTAGTTAAATATATGTACTTGATTGTCATATTATTTTTATTTTTTACAAAATATTGCTCAAATCATTTTTTGAGTTTAAAATATCATTTAAAATATTATTTTAGAGATGGGTAGAATAAATAATAGATATTATTAAAATTTTCAATTTTTTAAATTAAACATAGTGCAAAATTAATTTTTTTGATTTTAAAATGAGCGGTATTATTTAAATTATTTTTTGGGCTTCTTTCTATTTTTAGAAATTAAAATATAGTGCAAAATTAATTTATGAGTAGGGATCTTCCTTCATCACTCCCAATAACCATAATAACGGATTGCAATGTTTGATGTTTGTGAAGAATTAAAATTATATTAAACTACCTAAACATAAGTACTTAAAAAAAACAAAGTGGTCATCCAGAACCTTCTTCCCGTGGAGCGTAGCCAGAACCTCTTCTTCTCGTCGTCCTCTACGCTCGACTTTGTTTTTCCCTTTTCCTATTCCTGTTTGCATTTTGTTCTTCTTGTTTCTTCCATGCTCTGGTTGATCTCTCCTCTCCACAAGCCGAAGATGAGCAAAGAGGGTTGAAGAGGTTGATCACTTCTCCATTAGTGAAATGACAAAGAGGATGACCCGATAAGGTGAGCAAGATGTTTTGATTGCGACCATCTTCCATTTTTATCAATGAGTCTCAACCACAATAGTGGTAGGGCAGATGGAACATCAACAAATGTAGGTTTCGGTGTCCTGCACCCATCCCAGTTCTTGTAATCTCAAAGGGACAAGACGGGATGGCCGAGACACCTGCCATCTCACTAGGTCCTCAAACCTTGGCTACAAGAATGCAAACTACCTATATAAATCAATCTGATTTATAGAGCTTTAGCCAATCATTCCTATTATGGTGTACATCACTATCATTGCAAGTCTGCTCAAACAATCCATCAAGTCACTTTGACACATGTTAAGGGTTTTGATTTGTGGAAGCTGCACTACAGAAAGGACTTTGATAGAAAAATGTTGTGTCAAAAACATGAGAACAGAGTGAATGCCACTCTAGATCGTAAACCTAAACCATTTTATGCATATCAGTCATCTTCAGATGACTTGAATAGTGTTGATGAATTGGAAATAATCTGTGAACTGCAGAGACGCAGCCATGAAGATATTTAGGGTATATGGAGACAAAAAAATTAGCTTCACTAAACTACAGTTTGAACTTCAAAGTCAAGGCCAAGGCCTGCAAGACAGTGAACAAAACTGTTGATGATTTTAAGCACATTTACACTTATAGAAAATCTTATTAAATTTAGGCATACCTTCAATGTTAATAATATATTTTATCAACCCAAAAAAAAAGTAAATTTACTAATCCTAATGCATAAATGTAATCCAATATTTGGGCAAAGAAGGAAAGCAAACACACCTTAAAAACACATAGGCAGTTGGTTCTTGGGAAGATTTCCTGCTTTGAGCAGTTATAAATCCTGCAGACTTGCAATGGATATGACAATGTTCCAGCAGAGCAGTAGAATTCCCAAAAATGAAGTCCACGCTTCCCTCAATATAACAATCTCTCAGATATTGTTTTCCATGATGCAAATACAAGGTATCCTGCATAAATAATTTCCAGAATATATATACACTTTATTATTTATTAAATGACATTTAGAACTAAGTTACACATTTCTATCTTATGAAATGCAATCCTGTTGTTCTCCAAAATAACGTCCATTAGACCTATCATCAACAGCTGGGTACTGAATAAAGATGAAAGTGCACATACCATAATCAAGAGAATTATGCATTAATTCTTAACTACAAAATTGTCAAATCAAAGTATACAAGCATCTGTATGTGTCTGGCACTAGCATATGTACTGCTTCAAGGCAATGAACAGGAAATTTTTTTTTTTTTTTTGGGGTATCTCAAGTCTAATATATGGAAGAGTAGCAAGAATAAAAAATTGCGGATTAAGCTAAATTCTCAAGAGATTCATGAAATTTCTGCTCACAATCTTTAAGAACAAGGGAAAAAAAATTAAAATTATACAAACTCCAATCCCATCATGCCCAAAGCAAATATCCTATCAGGCTCTCTTATTTGGTGTCAAGCAAGAATAAAGAGTTTGAGCACCGGCCTTCAGTACTGCAAGTTCACTGATCAAGCAAAGCCCTCCATCTCCCCAAAATATCAACTTATCATGGTACATATTAAACCTTGGCACCTGTACTCTACGCTCATCTTATATTCCGTATCATAATATGCTTCTAAATTTTGAGTCACCAATGACTAAGTTAAATCACATATATTCCGAAACAAGTTAAGAAGTTTGATTTTTGCCAAGCTGGAATGGCAACAGCAACTCCAGTCTTCTCTCCATGATAAAACCGTTACTCATTCCTCTCAAGATGGACCCAACAATACAAGGTTACCCAAGGAGCATGATTCTAAGTTGAGAAGAATCCATGAAATGATGTGGATTTTGCGCATGATTGTCAAACTGAGGCAACCCTCTTAACCAAGGCTACCTAAATTACAATAAGGGCTTGCTGTGAAACTAGCAAGACAGATGGCAATTGGCAAGTAACAATAACTATATCTGGCTATAGTTTTAGGCAAGCAAGTAGCAGCCCTCTAAACTTCAAATGTACCTGGAGCATTAGACAGAGGTAAGATCAAAATGTTTGATATGAGTATTGGTGTTCATCTTGGAAGCACAGAATAAGCTAGATATTGGAATACACTAAGTTGCAAAAGGTCGAGCTCAATATCTTGAAAATTTTTATTCATCTCAACTCTCTGCTCAGCTCCATCCCATACTTAAAATTGTCTTCCAACACCCTTTACCAACTACTTTAGTGTTATTTGCGTGAGCAACTATTTCCCCAGCAAAATCACAAATGTAGTAATTCCAGAGCCCATCTAATTTTTCTCTGGTCACGTCAGAAAACAAGTACAACATCTTGACTCCTCCCCTCAACCCCCCCCCCCCCCTCCCTCCCTTCCCTTTTTTCTTTATGGTAAGATCTTTGGTACTAAAGCTACAAGATGAGCCCGACATAACTACTTTTTTCTTACTATTATTTTCTTTTAAAACAAGAAAAATCCCCCCCCCCCCCCCCTAGTTTTTTAACTTAACTCCGCTAAGGCCGCTCCCAAGCCTAGTAAAGGAAAAGGGTTACATTAGGTAGCTGGCAGCTAGCGTAAAACTTCGTCAGATTTCCTAAAACATGAATCTTCTAAATCAAACTATGTAAAAGACTAGGATGCCCCCATTAAGAGACGCGTTGCACCTATCTCCAGGAGTTTCAAAAAATGAGCAAAGGGCGCCACATCAGCACCCGGATGCAGTGATTAACTATCTGCAATTTGAGTGTTGACTTAGTCTTGAATAAAGTAGAGTGGAGGAAGCAAATTCATGTACTCGACACCATGTAATTGGGAAAAGGCTTGGATGAGTTGAGTTGAGTTTAGTTATTCAGCTTCTAAAATTGCACCAATCTTTCTGGACTAAGGGGTCTGTACAACTTGGTGTTTGGTTAAAACTAGTGCACCAAAAAATTACTTCATTCACCCAGTGTGATTCTATTAAAAATGTCATCTATCTCCATTATTTTTTTTGGTATAACTGATTCAGTATAACAAAACTGCTTCCACTGGAGTTGTGTGGTATCTCCAGGCCAGAAATTTTGGTTGGAGCATCGCATTCATCTCTCTATATCTGTTAAAATTGCACTTTATATACTCTGGCATTTATTTGAAAAGCTACAGAATTATATTGAAAGTGAAAAATAATCCAAGATAACTCTAGGTGGGCCTATGGGCAGGGTTCAGAATATAATGATAACTGGGAACACAAAAAAGGTCTATCAATACAATTTCTAGCAAAAATATCTTGCTAATTTTTTTTTTTTAAGTGCACAAGAAAGGTTGAAATGATCCAATATATGATAAATAGCACTCTTGATTGCCTCTTTAGGATAAATATTAGAATTATGCATCCTTCTATCTTAGAACAATTTATATATCATGAAATGTCATTTCATTCATAGTCTTTAACATTTTAACTCGTGCTTATGGTAGAAAAGCACAAGGAACTGAAAATGCTCATCTTCATGATGTGCTGAACCGAGATTTTTCTTGATTGGGTGACTATATGCAACCACATTTCTTGGTACCTATTGGCAAGGCAAGGAAAGTTTGTTTTCCTAGTGAAACTTAAAGAACCTGACCACTTCAGGTGGAATTGATCAAAAGGATTGGTCATCTACAGGATATTGAATTTACCCACCTCCATAAATAAAATAGGATGACACAATCAGACAACAATGTATATATTTAGTTATCATGTGTGTACATTTATGCATATCTCAGATTCTCAAGTTGATGTTGGTGCCATGTGTATGATCTGAGAAAGAGGAAAAGAACAAACAGTGGGGGGTGGGTGGGCATAACTTCAAATTAATTTATAATATCATGAAATATAATAGCACAATACAGAAGAAGGTGGTTTTATCTTTTATATAAAATTTTGACAAAGTGCATCTTCGTTCTGAAGTGCTACTCTATCAGTGATTGATTAAATCATGATGTCACTCTTGAAAACTAATATTTCAATGATTGTCCATCATTTGATCTATGCACTGGAAGATGTAATACAAGTAAATGGATTGCGATTCTAAAAAGTGGACAAAATATAAATGCCAAGAAAAATGTTCATTTGCAATATATATTTGTAAATAAACATCAAGAATGAAGAAAAGATAGTACAATGCTGTTAGCATGTTAGCAACTAAGTGCTTCAAGAAAACGATTGGTTACCAAATGGTGCGGATACCAGGCTCAGGAAGAGGCTTCAACAACTTCAGTGGATTCTTTATGGATAGAAGATTAAATTAAGTTTTAGTCCTGTATTTATTTTCCATTTGAGCAATTGATTGTATTTGTTTAATTGAGTCATGTTTAAATTCTTTATTGCAATTGAGTCAAAAGGAGTCCAGTTCAAAAACCCGATTTGGTTCAGCACAAAAAGAATGGGTGCATGGTCATGAAGTCACCAACATTGAAGCCATATCATAACGCCAACAAGGAATGTCACCCAATGAATAGAAAGATTTTGAATCAAATCAAAGTCCCCACAACCGTATCTTCGGAACCGCCTCCACAACCATCATCTCCTCTTATCATGGGATGCCCCACATTCTCCTCTTCGCACGTTTCCTCTTGTAAACCACCTCCACAAATCAAGGACATCCATATTGAAAATTGCCTCCACAAATCATGGGACGCCCACATTGACGCCCACATTGGAAACCGCATCCACAAATCATGAGACGCCCCACATTCTTCTCTTGGCTGGCCGAGATCTTCCTCTAATGATAATATGATGTAAGTGCTTGGTAGTCTATAAAAAGAGCTCCTGACTTTTTGTAAAAAAAGACGATTAATGAAGTTTTCTTGAGAAAATCCCCTGCTTGTTAGATGGGTCCCCTGTGAGAGGGTAGGCGTGAGGCCTGGTATCTATTTATATCGTCCATATTTTATCCTCCTTTCCCCACGTTGCTTCAAGCCCATTTTCAACCGATCAAGGATCCCCGGCTTTCATGGTTCCAAAGTTGCATGTTGTTCCCACCATGAATCAAGGTACGGAAGCTTACAATATAATGGAATCCCTTGTCATCCTCAAGTTCCTTCCCTGAGTGCATCGATTTTACTTAAGTTTATTAATTGCTGGAAGAACCCTCTTTAAAATCCTTTCAGATCTGCAATTATTAGATTTACTTAGCCCTAATCTGAGTGGTTTCTTAACCACAACGATCCGCTTCTTTATTACTTTGTTTAAATTCTAAATTCAAACTTTGTTTAGTCTTCTAAGTCCCCTCCATATAATTTCTAGTTCTTAAACAATGAGTGAATGCATATGTTATTTCACTTAATCGTTCATTTAATATTTACTAATTCTATTAGAAATACATCCCATGTCGGTTGTCCCACATCATTATGGTATCAGAGCCTGGTTGGTTAGGGCGAAATTTCTAGTTTTGCTTGCTCGCTGGATTATCTGAATATTGTAGTATATTGTCTGATGTTTTAATTATTGCAGCGTGTAGAAAATTCAAAATTTTATGATTTTTTTTTGCTAGATTCTTTATAATTCAAAGTATTTTTCAGAATTTTCTCAGGCATTATTTCGGACTGTGAATTTTCTGTCAGCCGAAATAAGGTTTGAGAATAAGTTCTGTTCTGTTTTCTGACTTGACTGGGTTCCAGGAACTACCCAGTAAAGCAACGAATTTTAAATTTAATTTCTTTCACCTGGAGTATCATTATTGAGATACTAGTGTTCTGTAAATTTTTCTAAATTTTCTGAATATGTTACATAACACTCCCCTGCATCACTTTGGAGTTGCAACACACACAAAAATTCTGCACATGATTTTAGGATTCATATGAATGTTGCATATATCTCATGATAAATCAAGTTAAGGGCTTGTGTGCCTAATTGCACTGCATGACAACTAGGTCAGGTACACCCTACAAAATCTAAGCTCAATCAAGTGCAACCATGGACCAAAATTTTGAGACCTTGATGAAAACCTGAATGATCAAATGGCTCGACTAAACCAGAATCTGATTGACCAATTGACCCAGGCCACCCAAAGTATAACTGATCAAATGACCCATATCACTTTTAGGCTTGACCAATTAGAGGCAGGTACTCCTACAAGAGCCCAGGAGACCCAAATGAAATTAGAGCCTGAACCAGAGTTAAGTACGCCCATCAACCCTAAAAGAGCTCTACACCAAGACCTTTTTTCTGAACCCAATCCTAGAAGGCCTAATCAAGAACCTTTCTTTGAGCCAAATCCTAGAAGACTCAATTTTAATCGAGTCCATGACCCGAATCCTAGGAGAGCACTCCATGACCCAGCTTATGAGCCAAATCCTAGGAGACCCAATCAGGACCAAATGGACCAGTATGACCGAACTCTTAGGAATATTAGATTAGAAGCACCCACTTTTGATGGAAGTCTAGATCCTAAGGTTTATGTAGATTGGGAGGGCGAGATGGATCAGTATTTTGAGTGGTACGAAATGACTGAGGAAAGGAAGTGCAAATTTGCAAAGCTTAGGATAGTCCGTCAGGCTCGGTTATACTGGAAAAATGTCGAGAGATTCATTAGACAGAGAGGTGATGTTCTCATAGTAACCTGGAGAGCAATGAAGCGTAGACTTAGAGAGTACCTTTCCATGTCCTACTATCAAAGACTTCTAGATCAGTGGCAGAGATTGACCCAAGGAACAAAGAGTGTAGTTGAGTACATTGCAAAGTTTGATGAATTTGTGATGAGATGCAATGTCGATGAGTCCGAATCAGTTACTTATCTAGATTCAGAGCCGATTAAGGGAAGAGATCCAGAAAGAGTTGTTCATAAGAGAAGTTCAAGATTTAGAGCTAGCCTATCAGATAGCACGCGATGCTGAGAGATTTCATAGGGGACCAGTTTATTGCAGACCAGAAACCCCTAGAACTAGTGCACCTAGTCAGCAGCTAGGACCAAGTCAGATGCGACCCAACCGGCCTAACCCTGGTACACCTTTAACTCGTAGAGATGATAAGGGCAAAACATCAAAAGTTCAGAGAAACCCAAACCGGAATGCTTGCTTCAAATGTCATCAGATAGGCCATTATGCGAGCAATTGCCCAAATAGAGCTTTACATGGAAGGGTTAGAGGAAAATGAGTTTGAATCCAAAGCATCCTTAGATGATTATGTCGAGGAAGTATATCAGGCTGAGGATAATCTGGCAAATGAGTATGAAGGTGATGAGGATATTGTAGACCCTGACCTTTTGGGAGTAGTTAGATGCTTCCTTACCCAGACTAAGACCCAGGACGATTGGCGTAAGACTAACATCCTACAAACCTTTGTCAAGTTAGGGGATAAGGTGTGTAAGATAATCATAGATAGTGGAAGTTGTGTGAATGTCATATCTACTAGTGCTGTCAAAACTTTAGGCTTATCCACAGCTCCACATCCAAACCCCTATAAGGTTTCTTGGATAGACTCCACATCAATTCCTATCAAAAGTAGGTGTCTAGTCCAAATCCAATTACAGTCCTATCAGGAGAAAGTGTGGTGTGATGTTCTACCAATAGGAGTGAGTAGTATCATCTTAGGTCGACCCTGGTTATTTGACCATAACGCAACCCTTTTTGGCCGATCTAATTCTTGCTCATTCATGCACCTTGGAAAGAAGTTTGTAATCAACCCTTCACCACCTAAGGACACGGTTAAGAGAGGATCAAGCCACCTAAAGGAAACAAAGACTAGAGTCAATCTGATAACTGCAAAGGAGATTGAGAAAGAACTCACTAAGGGTACACCTGTTTGGATCTTAACCGCTAGAGAAACACAAGAGCCTGCCCAGAAAGAGCACCCTCAGGAAGTAGTTGAATTATTAGAGGACTTTAAGGATGTATTTTCAAATGACCTGCTTGACCACCTTCTACTGCTTAGGGACATCCAACATGCTATTGATTTAGTCTAGGAGCAACCTTACCAAACCTCCCACATTATAGGATGAACCCTATAGAACACGTAGAGTTGCAAAGACAAGTAGGGGACCTCCTTAGGAAAGGATTTGTTAGGGAAAGTTTGAGTCCTTATGCAGTTCCAGCCCTGTTAACACCTAAAAAGGATAGCATGTGGAGGATGTGTGTCGATAGTCGTGCCATAAATAAAATTATAGTAAAATATAGGTTTTTCATTCCCTGCTTGGACGATATCCTAGATATGATGGCCGGTGCAACTATATTTTCCAAGATTGATTTGAAGAGCGGCTATCACCAGGTTAGGATTAGACCAGGGGATGAGTGGAAGACTGCATTTAAGACTAAGGATGGTTTATTTAAATGGATAGTGATGCCATTTGGGTTGTCTAATGCACCTAGTACATTTATGAGGATCATGACCCAAGTCCTACGTGCCTTCATGGAAAAATTTGTAGTATACTTTGATGATATTTGATTTACAGTAGGACTAAGGAAAGCCACTTAGACCACCTTAGGCAAGTATGTACAACCCTTAGGAAAGAGAATCTCTATGCTAATTTGAAGAAGTGTGAGTTCTTTCTTAACCCATAGAGTCACTTTCCTAGGTTTCATTGTCACCCCTGATGGAGTTTCAGCTGATCCTGAAAAGATAAAAGCCATAATTGAGTGGCCTGTTCCCAAAACTGTTCATGATATTCGTAGTTTTCATGGTCTAGCCACCTTTTATAGGAATTCATATGAGGTTTTAGCTCTATTGTCGCCCCAATAACTGATTGTCTTAGGAAGGGTAGTTTTAATTGGACCAAAGCAGTTAATAGAGCCTTCCTAGAGATAAAAGATAGAATGACACAAGCACCTATTTTGATGTTACCAGACTTTACCAAATATTCGAGGTAGCTTGTGATGCATCCAGAGTTAGAATAGGCGGAGTTTTAAGCCAGGAGAATCACCCCATAGCTTTCTTTAGTGAAAAATTAAATGATGCTAAGCTTAAATATTCCACCTATGATAAAGAACTCTATGCGGCAGTGCAAGCTTTAAAGTATTGGAGACACTATCCTCTACCGCAAGAATTTGTCCCATTCTCTGATCACGAGGCCCTTAGATTTCTTAGTTCCCAGAAAAAGTTGAATCCTAGGCATGCCAAATGGGTAGAATACATCCAAGCCTACACTTTTGTCTTGAAACACCATGCCGGAGCTGAGAATAAGGTAGCCGATGCTTTGAGTCATAGAACCTTACTTTTACCGTTAGCACTGAAGTTGTTGGATTTGAGAGACTTAAATATGAGTATGCAACCTGTCCAGACTTAGTGAAATTTAGCAGGCCTTGAGTCAAGGACCATCTAATGACTATAGTGATTATACCCTTCTAGATGGTCATCTGTTTAAAGAGAACAAGCTCTGCATTCCCAAAACTTCTTGAGAGACTTTCTAGTTTGGGAGACCCATGCGAGAGGTTTAGCTGGTCACTTTGGTAGAAATAAGACCATTTTAGCTGTTGAAGACCAATTTTTTTAGCCAGGACTTAAGAGACAAGTTGCCCAAATAGTGGCCAGGTGTCGAACTTGTGCTGTTGGCAAGCAGCAGAAGCAAAATACTGGACTCTATACACCCTTACCTGTACCCGATTGTCCCTGGCAGGACCTTAGCATGGATTTCGTATTAGGACTACTAAGACCCAGCGAAAACATGATTCGATCTTTGTTGTGGTCGATAGGTTCTCAAAAATAGCTCACTTCATCCCTTGTTCCCAAATCGTTGATGCCTCTAGAGTCGCCAAACTTTTTCTAGATGGAGTGGTAAAGCTACATGGTCTGCCTAAAACCATAGTGTCTGATAGGGATGTCAAATTCACCAGCTACTTTTGGAAAACCCTATGGCATTTGATATATACCAAATTGAAATTCTCCACTGCTTACCACCCCCAGACTGATGGCCAGACTGAAGTCATAAATAGGAGTCTAGGCAACCTACTGAGGTGTCTTGTAGGAGAACATCTGGGAAACTGGGATTTATTATTACCTCATGCTGAGTTTGCATACAACAGTTCAGTCAATAGGTCTACTGGGAAAAGCCCCTTTGAGATTGTCCATGGTTATAAACCTAGAAGACCTATCGACCTCATTCCATTACCATCACATGCACGAGTATCTGAGTCCGCCGAGTCATATGCACAGCATATTAAGGAGTTGCATAAAGAAATTAATAAAAAGATTCAAATGAGCAATGAAGTATATAGACATATGGCTAACTCACGTAAAAAAATAAAGAAATTTAATGAAGAGACTCTGTAATGATTAAACTTATATGAAAGGTTTCCATCGGGAACTATGAAGAAACTACACACCTAGGGAGCTGGACCTTTTAAAGTAATAAAGAAAGTAGGACCTAATGCATATGTTTTAAAGTTACCACCAGATTATGGCATTAGTTCCACGTTTAATATTTTAGATATGAAAGAATACAAAGAATCGCATTAATTCCTAGTGAGCCTTTTGGGCCTTATCCTGCCTTTGACAGTGAAACCTACCTGAGTGTCCACCAGCAATTCCATCAGACTGAAAAGACAAATTGAACGTATTTTGGATAACCAGGCGATTACCACCAGAAATAAAGGCTATCAATGTTACCTGGTTCATTGGCAAAGCCGACCTGAATCCGAGGACTCCTAGATCACCCAAGAGGATCTTCAACAAATTGCACCAGACTTACTAGAGAAATATCATGGACAGATTGATCCTTACTTAACAGGTCGAGTTCCTCCCACCCGGAGAGAATTGGTGCGGACACCAGGCTCAGGAAGAAGCTTCACAACTTCAGCTGGATTCTTTATGGATGGAAGATTAAATTAAGTTTTAGTCCTGTATTTATTTTTCATTTGAGCAATTGACTGTATTTGTTTAATTGAGTTACGTTTAAGTTCTTTATTGCAATTGAGTCAAAAGGAGACCAGTCCAAAAACCTGATCTGGTTCAACACAAGAAGAATGGGTGCATGGTCATGAAGTCACCAACATTGAAGCCATATCATCACGCCAACAAGGAATGTCGCCCAATGAATAGAAAGATTTTGAATCAAGTAAAAGTCCCACAACTGTATCTTCTTGGGAACCGCCTCCACAACCACCTCCTCTTATCATGGGACGTCCCACATTCTCTTCTTCGCACGTTTTCTCTTGGAAACCACCTCCACAAATCAAGGGACGTCCATATTGGAAACTGCCTCTACAAATCATGGGACGTCCACATTGATGCCCACATTGGAAACCGCCTCCATAAATCATGAGATGCCCCACATTCTTCTTTGGCTAGCCGAGATCTTCTTCCTCTAATGATAATATGGTGTAAGTGTTTGGTAGTCTATAAAAAGGTCTCCTGACTTTTTGTAAAAGAAGACGATTAATGAAGTTTTCTTGAGAAAATCCCCTGCTTGTTAGATGGGTCCCCTGTGAGAGGATAGGCGTGAGGCCTGGTGTCTATTTATATCGTCCACATTTTATCTTTCTTTCCCCACGTTGCTTCAAGCCCATTTTCAACCGATCAAGGATCCCCGGCTTCCATGGTTCTAAAGTTACAGGTTGTTCTTACCATGAATCAAGGTACAAAGCTTACAATATGGTGGAATCCCTTGTCATCCTCAAGTTCCTTCCCTGAGTGCATCGATTTTACTTAAGTTTATTAATTGCTGGAGAACCCCTTTAAAATCCTTTCAGATCTGTAATTATTAGATTTACTTAGCCCTAATCTGAGTGGTTTCGATCCGCTTCTTTGTTACTTTGTTTAAATTCTAAATTCAAACTTTGTTTAGTCTTCTAAGTCCCCTTTATAAAATTTTTAGTTCTTAAACAATGAGTAAATGCATGTGTTATTTCACTTCTATTAGAAATACATCCACGTCGGTTGTCCCACATCACCAAAATAATGTGTTTCTCATCCAAATCAAAAAATTTAGCTCAAGGGTAAACAAAATTTCAATTTCATTAGATATCCATCACTAACCAAGGTCTGGAATCAACAAAGGCCCATTGGTAACATTGTTGTGGTGGATCAGACTCATTGGTACAGAGTCCAACTTACCACCAATCTTTAAAATCTAGACAGAATCTGAAAGTCTGCATAAGTGTTGGATCTTCATCTGACTAATTAATATAAGCTTGCTTAGCATTTTGAGCAATCTTTATGATCCATTCTTGTGTAGGCCCAAACAAGGGAAGTGGGTTCAAGCTAATTGCTATGTTGATGTGATTTCAGGCAGGCTGGATACAAGTAATAATATTAAAATATTAATTATTTTATAATTATTGCTATTAGGCATTAAGTACTGAGCAATAAGCACTAATTGCCATTCAAAAAATATTACTACAATTATTGTTGTTATTATTGTATTTAATATATAATATTTACCTTTAAATAGTTAACATATGCACCACAAACCACATATAAATTATGTTATTCCTCGACTGCCCACTTCCACAGCTGCCTTCTAAAATTCTGGACATCATGACATGTATATTTTCAATTCCATATTTCCTTATCTATGAATCCTATGCAGACCTAGATTATCATTGAGTATACCAATCTCTTCAAATAAATAAGGTAAGCTTGGAGAGAAAAACTAACATAAGTTATTGAGATCCAGTCATATCCCAAATTTTGAATTAATATCTCCCTTGTCCAATGTAGACTATACTTTCTATCCTCACCCATATTCTAAAACCACATTATTTAACACTAGATGAATGTAGAAAATGAATACTCATTTGACTGATATAAATCTGTTAATTGATACAATCCCCTATCATTTGTTGCAGGGAATTTTTTATAAGAAACTATATTCAGAACATAAAAACTCTAAAGCAAAAGAAAAGATTTTTTCTTTTCCATGTTAAATCCAATTCCATCAATTTATTATCCATTGTAAACCCTAGACAATCCTAAATATCAAATTCTTCTAGCTTTTTACTCTTCTATCATTTCCCTATAAACTATGAAGCATGAATAGAAATGATTCTCTACTGAGGTTTGCAAGCATATAAGCCTTTTGAAACCAATAATTCTCAACTTGGACCCACTGACGCCTTTTTCAAAACACTTATTCAAAGGGATCATAACAAAAACCCACCTCGACAATCCATGTCAAGAACCTTAAAATATATAAACACACTATTTTCAGAAGCCTTGTGAATCGAGACTCAGGGGAATCTGTTTTTGATTGTTTGACAATTAAAAAGAAGTTCAAGAAGAAAACTTTAAAGAGAAATAAAGCTCCAAAATTTCCTCTATAGATTAATTCTGTTCTTTTTCCAAAGATAGTGGTTTTGAAAGAAAATAACAATAAGGCATTTCAAATAGGGATAACATTACTCTATCTTAAGCATTATTTTTGGAATTTTTAGTTCAACCAAACACATGCACCAAAAAAAAAAAAGATATCCTTTTTTTTTCTTCTATAGTTTTAGTCTGTATCTGCTTACTTTGAAGATTTAAAAAGATAATTTTAATGAAAAATATCAGAGGAAAAAAAAGAAATGGCACTATCTCACGTTTAGTTTTACTAAGAAAATCATAGTGAAGCTTGTAGATACAAGTGGTTTTGATGGTCTAAGCTGAACCACTTGTTTATTTCTCATTTTCAGGCCCCTTGGATAAAATTTTGGTCCTTTATTCTCTCCCTGAATGTTCCTTGCAATTTCAAAAATGAAAAGAAAATTCCTATCTAGCAAACATTTTTATTTCATTTTCTTAGCATCTAGACAGAACTTTACTTTTTCTTCATTCCTTGACTAGCAAAATAGTATTATTGTGGTTAAAAGGATATTTGGTTGTCTACATGAAGAAAAAGGATTCAATTTTCAACTGAAATGGTAGTGCTTTGAGTTTCATTCTGTTTCATAAAATGAGACATCTAATCAGAGAGGCCTACCTTTTCTTCCAAAAAAAAAAAAACAGTGAAGAAAAGAGGTAAAAACTTCTTTTGGAATCACTCAGTACAGATCCTCATGCACAGAGGGAATATACGAAGAACTGCAAGTGATGACATCTAGATCCAATCACATCTGCACTACCATTTCTTCAGAGCTGAACTTCGATATAGAAGTGAAGATGATAAAGGAAGATATAGGCAAATCAACACTCCAATCAAACTGAAAAGAAGCTTCAACGCTCAAATGATAAATGCAAAATAGATCCAGTGGAAAGAAAAACTGCAAAACTTTAATTTATACTCCTTTCAAAAACCAAGACATTCATGAATCTTGCCCTTTTGTATGATGTCACACATCAAAAACTTATCGAGAACCAAAAATATCCATTGCTTACAAATCAAACCACTTACTATAGCTTGACAAGGAATCATAATGCTGCCCAGAAATTATTAAAAAAACGCTAATATGGTTCAACCAGATTGCTCTTTTTACCAATACTAATATGGTCCAACCCGCTTGCTCTTTTTGCATCAATCTTTTACCAATACTTTTGAGCATCATATTAACTAACATTAGTTAAATAAGTGTATACCTCCAATTTGTTCAAAACTAGTGGTTAGCCATCTCAAATGGATAAGTTACTACTAAGTGATGCCTCCAGTGGAGACCAGCTCTATGATCATATCATAAAATTTTGTTCTTTTCTTATAGTTCAATTCAATAATAACATCTACTCGCAGCAGAAAGTTTGAGATCCTGAATAAGGAAATCCAAACCTCAATGCCCCTGGCCAATGGCAAACCCCAGGCCAAGTAAGATCACCATCCCTAATTCTAGGTGATTGTGATTAGATCCGCACAGAGTATATGCTTTCGCCAATATTTTATGGAATAAACAGGACCGACCTAAGAAGAGAGGGACGATCGGTACCTGCCATCCAAGAAACCTGCAATTATAAAAGGCGCATCGGTCCGCCGTCACTCGGACTGCCACAGCCTGTCCAGAGCCCTGCATAGGGATTATCGCCAGATGATGCAAGCGCGCACAATTCAAGAAGACAAGCAAAGAGACCAGGAAGCAAAGGGAAGCGGCAGCTAATACCTGAGGGGCAGAATTCTCGAAGGTGACATTCTCGGCAATGAAGTCTTCCCCTTCGACAATGGTGCTCCCACATCCGAAGGTCCCCGTGCCGATCACACGAGATGACTGCGAGGAAGAAAAAGTGAGCCATGGTCGCTGATGTGAAGCCCAAAGAATGACTCGGATAGAAATCGACAGACCTGGTGGTGGCTGATGCGGGTGGCGGTGTTGTCCCAGGAGAGGATGGTGGTCTCAGGCCGGGAGCCGGCGAGGGTGATGAAGTTCTTGGTCTTGGGCACGTACACCGCCTCCCGATAGAACCCGGGGCCACCTGGATCACCGTCCGCACCCGGTTCGACAGCGGCACTGCGTCGATCGCCTCCTGGACGCTCCGGAAGTCCCCGCTCCCGTCCGCGGCCACCCTCAGCACCCGACGCGACATCGCGGCTCGCTTCTTCCTCCTAGTCCTTCTTCGCTCGTTCGCCCGCGGTTTGTTTTGGGTCCTTACGGCACCTAGATTTCCGCTTCGCTTGTCACTATTAAGTCCACCGGCATCCGTTCCCCGCGATCGACATCTCTGACAGATTCTCCCTGTTGCGTTTGCTAAAGAAAAGATGGGCAGATCTAAAAATATTAAAAAAACAAAAAAAGTGAAACTGCCGTTGTGGTGGATGCTGGACCACCTCCACCGCCTACATCGAAGGGGAGAGATTCGCGTTGGCCACGGATTTGGGTGGTGCGTTATGCATTGATTAGTTTGAAGTCTTGCTCAAACTGTAGTCTATATTTATTTCATTTATTAATTCTTTATGAATCACATGAACTGTCCGGGACCGATACCATGGGACCTGCACTGATAGACATTGCCTGAGGATGATGGCATGATGGACTTCGGAAGGGCTAAAATGCTAAAAATGAAGTGAGATTTTATCGAATATTTCAAGTGGCCTGTGTGAGAGATTTTTTGATTTGGGCAGCATGAAGCAAGTTCAAGATGAGAGTATGGAGTACTTGCAGGCCTGGCATGGGAAAATTGGTGGTGCAATCATGAGATCGTCTTGCCGCAAGGGGGGAGTGCATGAAAAATATTTACACCTTGTAGCTCTTTCTGATGGTTAGATTATGCCATCGAGCAACATATCACCTCATTTTGCTGTCGTCTTCATCGCAAGACAAGCATCCAGCTTCACCAGCTGATGAGGTGCAGGCTGCGGTAATTTCAAGTGGCTTCGCTGATTTTAGCATGCAAGCAAAATATGCGTCGATTTTGCGGAGGTGTCTTGATTAATAGTTTCCGTGTTGAACCACTCTTGATGGTTCTCTTGTGGTAGCATTCTTTGAAACAGCATTTCAAATTTTCAATGCAGAGACTATCACATAAATATGGACGACAAATGTAATAGCCATAAAATCTTCTTTCCCAGCATCCAGCAACAACATATGCAATGCACATTAATTTCAACATAACTATTATTTTTCAATAAAATCAGTAGGTATAAAAGAATGAGAGGTATCAAGATCAGACGAATCATATATATATATGGCGTTCTAAGAAGATACGTACCTCATTGTGAGAGGCTTGAACATTTTATTCGGGAGAGCGTAGGCAGCGTGGGCCGAGACAGAGCCCACGGGGTTCTGCAGCGCGCGTAGAATTGGAAGCGAGATATGGATGGACTCAACTAAAGAAAGGACAAAAAGAATTTGGAAAAGACTTTGTACACCGCTTCCGGTGCAGCAAAGCCTACATGGGCTGCATCGCCTCTTCTGATTGGTCTATGTGGCTCCTACGTGGATGACCTGCCGGGCGGTATGGCTCTGCTTTGATGTTACGTTCTGAACGTGACGGCCATTTAAAGCAGTTTGCTTTTTTTAAAATTAGCATGCGGACAAAATGCCCTTTCCCTCCATCCTAGCGCCATTTTACGTTGTATTTCATCTGTGCAAGAAGAACTCTCTTTCTTCCTCGGTCGAAAGAAAATATTTCAGCTTCGAGGCTGGAAAACCTGGCTACTGGAGTCTTGTACAAAAACTTCTGGAAGAAATGTCATCCGCAGCACAAAGTAAAAAGTCTTTCTTCCCACTTCTTTCTAAAGCTCCTTTATTACACCAACCGTTTTTTCTGGTTAGAGTTAGTTAATGCGTGACCAAACCGTTTAATGCGCGGGTAACTTCCTTAGAACAAAATAGTTATGACATTCTGGGAGTCATAACTGTTTAGAGTTTACTGTTTTGTAAGCACGAATGTCATACTCTTTTAACTAGGATGTTATACCTCATGAACTGGGGTGTCGTCAGAGTGGTTCGGCCTATATTCCCCGTTATTTCCTGTCCATATAGCTCTAGTGTCGTCGTTAAAGCTATGACACCCCTGATATACTGTTAAGACACCGTAGTTACAAGCCTAGGACACCCGTGCTCCAAACGAAAGCTGGAGAAAAGCCTCGCGACACCGTAGTTACAACGCTATGACACCCATGCTTATAACCTTTGCGATCTTCGTATGTTGCTTTCCGGGGTGTCGTAGCTTGTTCTATGGGGTATCTTTAAATGCTATAAAGGGTGTGTCGTGCTTATAAACGACGCTGGAGAGCAGGCCCGCGACACCCATATGGAGAACAATCCCCGCGACACCCCGCTTTAACAGTCACGTCATCGGTGTCGTCGCCTAAAAGCTAGGGTGTCGTAAGATGAGAACTGGGGTGTCGTTAACAGCCTGAGTCGGTGCTGTCGTCGTTCGCGACACCCCAGTTAAAAATTCACGACACCCTAGCTCTCATCTGACGACACCCGTGCTTAGAACTGACCACGGCGAGAAGGCCCGCGACAACCAAGTTACTAAAATTTATTTTTATTCATAAAAAAAGAAAAGAAAAAAAGTACATGAAGCCCTCACTGGGGCTTGTCATCTCCTTCGGTCACTGCGTTGGCGATCTGGTGCTGGAGGGACGCTACTTGCCCCTCCAGCTGGCTGTTGGCCCGACGCAGGACCTCGATCTCTCTCATTGAAACGGCCAGGTATTGCTCGGCCGCCTTGTTGAGTCGCTCGCTGATTGCGAGCGACTCCGCATAGACCTCCGCATCGATGGTGACCGTTGCGCAGCGGCTGCCATGGTTGCCAGTAGATCGCCCCTCGCCTCTGGAAGTCATCTCAGTATCAAAAAAGTTTGGAAGATCAGCTGAAAAGGTGATTAACGATGGCATTCCCCCATCCATATTTAAGGTACTCCTGGCGGGTGTTTCGATTGCCACGCACCACCATCTCAGTGGACGGTTCACAGGAATCGAATCGGTGCGCCCCCCCTCGTTGAGTTTCGAGGGATGGGGAACAGAAGAGAGTTTTGGGAAGCCAACCGTAGTAAGTTTTATGTCGTCCCAAGAGAAAATTCACGACACCCAAGGATGATTTGGATTTCGGCCGAAACTCCTTCGCGACACCCCACTTGAAACCTCACGACACCCTAGCATCAATGCTACGACACCCGTGCTTAGAACTGACCATGGAGAGAATCCTCGTGACACCCCAGAGAGAATTGGATTTCGGCCGAAACTCCTTCGAGACACCCCTGTTGAAAGCTCACGACACCCTAGCTTTAAGGCGACGACACCCGTGCTTAGAACTGATCACGGAGAGAACCCCGTGACACCCCTTATCGAATTCGGCCGAAACTCCTTCGTGACACCCCAGTTGAAACCCTAGCACCAATGCTACGACACCCGTGCTTAGAACTGACCGCGCGGAGAATCCCCGCGACACCCCAGGAGAATTGGATTTGGCCGAAACTCCTTCGAGACACCCCTATTGAAAGCTCACGATACCCTAGCTTTAAGGCGACGACACCCGTGCTTAGAACTGATCACGGTGAGAATACCCGCGACACCCCTTGTCGAATTCAGCGAAACTCCTTCGCGACACCCCAGTTGAAATCTAATGACACCCTAGCACCAATGCTACGACACCCGTGCTTAGAACTGACCGCGGAGAATCCCCGCGACACCCCAGGGAGAATTGGATTTCGGCCGAAACTCCTTCGAGACACCCCTGTTGAAAGCTCACGACACCTAGCTTTAAGGCGACGACACCCATGCTTAGAAATGATCATGGTGAGAATACCCGCGACACCCCTTGTCGAATTCAGCCGAAACTCCTTCACGACACCCCAGTTGAAATCTAATGACACCTAGCACCAATGCTACGACACCCGTGCTTAGAACTGACCGCGCGGAGAATCCCGCGACACCCCAGGGAGAATTGGATTTCGGCTGAAACTCCTTCGAGACACCCCTGTTGAAAGCTCACGACACCCTAGCTTTAAGGCGACGACACCGTGCTTAGAACTGACCACGGCGAGAAGGCCCGTGACACCCAAGTTACTAAAATTTATTTTTATTCAAAAAAAAGAAAAAAGTACATGAGCCCTCACTGGGGCTTGACATCTGCTTCGGTCGCTGCCTCGGCGATCTGGCGCTGGAGGGACTCTACTTGCGACTCCAGCCGGCTGTTGGCCCGAAGCAGGACCTCGATCTTTCTCATTGAAACGACCATGTATTGCTCGGCCGCCCTGTTGAATCGCTCGCTGATTGCGAGCGACTCCGCAAAGACCTCCGCATCGACGGTGACCATTTTGCGCGGCTCCCATGGGTGCCAGTAGATCGCCCCTCGCCTCTAGAAGCCATCTCAGTATCAAAAAGTTTGGAAGATCAGCTGAAAAGTGATTAACGATGGCATTCCCCCATCCATATTTAAGGTACTCCTGGTGGGTGTTTCGATTGCCACGCGCCACCATCTCAGTGGGCGGTTCACAGGAATCGAATCGGTGCGCCCCCCCCCTCGTTGAGTTTCGAGGGATGGGGAACAGAAGAGAGTTTCGGGAAGCCAACCATAGTAAGTTTTACGTCGTCCCAAGAGAAAACCTCACGACACCCAAGGATGATTTGGATTTCGGCCGAAACTCCTTCGCGACACCCCACTTGAAACCTCGTGACACCCTAGCATCAATGCTACGACACCCGTGCTTAGAACTGACCACGGAGAGAATCCCCGTGACACCCCAGGAGAATTGGATTTCGGCCGAAACTCCTTCGAGACACCCCTATTGAAAGCTCACGACACCCTAGCTTTAAGCCGACGACACCCGTGCTTAGAACTGACCGCGCGAACAATCCCGTGACACCCCAGAAGAATTGGATTTTGGCCGAAACTCCTACGAGACACCCTGTTGAAAGCTCACGACACCCTAGCTTTAAGGCGACAACACCCGTGCTTAGAACTGATCACGGTGAGAATACCCGCGACACCCCTTGTCGAATTCAGCCTAAACTCCTTCGCGACACCCCAGTTGAAATCTAATGACACCCTAGCACCAATGCTACGACACCCGTGCTTAGAACTGACGCGCGAAGAATCCCCGCGACACCCCAGGGAGAATTGGATTTCGACCGAAACTCCTTAGAGACACCCCTGTGAAAGCTCACGACACCCTAGCTTTAAGGCGACGACACCCGTGCTTAGAACTGACCACAGCGAGAAGGCCCGCAACACCCAAGTTACTAAAATTTATTTTTATTCATAAAAAAAGAAAAGAAAAAAAGTACATGAGCCCTCACTGGGGCTTGTCATCTCCTTCGGTCGCTGCATCGGCGATCTGGCGCTGGAGGGATGCTACTTGCCCCTCCAGCTGGCTGTTGGCCCGACGCAGGACCTCGATCTCTCTCGTTGAAACGGCCAGGTATTGCTCGGCCGCCTTGTTGAGTCGCTCGCTGATTGTGAGCGACTCCGCATAGACCTCCGCATCGATGGTGACCATTGCGCGGCGGCTGCCATGGTTGCCAGTAGATCACCCCTCGCCTCTGGAAGCCATCTCAGTATCAAAAAAGTTTGGAAGATCAGCTGAAAAGGTGATTAACGATGGCATTCCCCCATCCATATTTAAGGTACTCCTGGCGGGTGTTTCGATTGCCACGCGCCACCATCTCAGTGGGGTTCACAGGAATCGAATCGGTGCGCCCCCCCCCTCGTTGAGTTTCGAGGGATGGGGAACAGAAGAGAGTTTCGGAAAGCCAACCGTAGTAAGTTTTACGTCGTCCCAAGAGAAAATTCACGACACCCAAGGATGATTTGGATTTCGGCCGAAACTCCTTCGCGACACCCCACTTGAAACCTCACGACACCCTAGCATCAATGCTACGACACCCGTGCTTAGAACTGACCACGGAGAGAATCCCCACGACACCCCAGGGAGAATTGGATTTCGGCCGAAACTCCTTCGAGACACCCCTGTTGAAAGCTCACGATACCCTAGCTTTAAGGCGACGACACCCGTGCTTAGAACTGATCCCCCCGCGACACCCCTTGTCGACCGAAACTCCTTCGTGAGTTGAAATCTCATGACATTTGCTTAGAACTGACCGGGAGTCCGAAACTCCTTCGAGACACCCCTGTTGAAAGCTCACGACACCCTAGCTTTAAGGCGACGACACCCATGCATTAACAGTGAACCCACGGGTGTCGTCGCCTTATCACTAGGGTGTCGTGAGATGATAACTGGGGTGTCGTATTGTTTTAACCTTCGTGTCCTAAATCCTATGGATATCATTGTTCATGACTGCGTGCCTATATTTTCACAGTTGATGCTGAAATTGTAGATCGGAAAGAAATCGATAACACTCCCGGCCGTGCACCTTCACCCGTCGCTCCAAATGCAGTGGATGATATTGTAGTTCCTCAAACTGGGATGGAATTCAATTCAGCAGATGATGTATATACGTTCTACAATGGATACGCGAAACGAGTTGGTTTTGGAATCACAACAGTGTGTAGCAGGGCCAACAACAAAAAACAACTTTGCTTCAAGCACCTGGCGTGTTGGAGGCAAGGAAAATCTAGAAAATCAGAGAAGAGTATGAATCATAGGGATACTGGGAAAGTTGATTGTATGGCATCCATAAAAGCAAGACTGAATGCTACAAGTGGTAAGTGGATATTGGATGAGGTTTCTCTAGAACATAACCATGGGATGTCCATAACATCAACTGGTTATCTACGGTCGCATAGGAGGATCAGCACACCAGAGAAGGCAGAGATCAGCAATTTACATGCCGTGAATGTTCCGATGACTCAGATATACTCTGCCATAGCAAGGAGAAAAGGGGGCAGAAGACAATTGGATTTCACCGAGAAGGATGCTCGTAACTTCATTTGTCGCGAACGTCAGTCTAAGCTGAAAGAAGGAGATGCTCAGTCGATGGTAATTCATTTCGCCGAAATGCAACTCAGAAATCCCAATTTCTTCTATTCCTTAGACCTCAATGATAATGGTCATCTGAGGTCTGTCTTCTGGATTCATCCAAGGTCAAGATTGGCATGCACATACTTCGGTGATGTTCTAAGCTTTGACTCAACGTACTTGACAAACAGATATCAAATGCCTTTTTGTCCATTCGTTGGGGTCAACCATCATGGACAGTCCACCTTGCTTGGATGCGCATTGTTGTCTGATGAGAGTACTGAGACATATAAATGGGTTTTTCAGACATGGCTGGATGCAAATGGTGGTCAAGCACCTATTGCCATGATAACTGACCAAGATAAGGCAATCGAGGCTGCTGTCAAAGAAGTTTTTCCTAACACACGACATCGATTTTGTCTTTGGCATATATTGAAGAAGATACCTGAAAAGATTGGCCACATTTGCACGGCAAATCCCAAGTTTATGGTTGATTTCGATGAGGCGATATATGATTCATTGACCATACAGTCATTCGAGGAAAGGTGGGCACATGTTATGGAGAAATATAAAGAATGCAAGTCTATAGATTGGTTCAATGTCCTTTACGAATGTCGGGATAAATGGGTCCCAGTTTACCTAAAGGATACATTCTTCGCAGGTTTGTATGTCATTGTCTTTGGTTCATGTTCGCGTTAAACGCTTTTTTTTTTTGACAAAATTTTGAACAGGGATGTCATCTTCACAAAGGAGCGAGGGCATTAATCACTTCTTCGATGGGTTTATAAATTCGAAGACAACACTAACGGAGTTCATAAGTAAGTACGAAGATGCCTTGGAAAAAAGATACGAGGCCGAAAATGAGGAAGATAATAGGACGTTGCAAACGATTGCTTTCCTAAAGACATCATCACCTTTTGAGAGACAAGCTGCAGGAAGGTATACAAGGCGCATTTTCAAAAAATTTCAGAATGAGATCCTTGAAATGGCTGCATCAAATACAAAATTGATCAAGGAAGCTGGCAACAGTTGTTTATATTCCGTAAAGTCGTATGAAAGGATTGAAGTCGATGGAATGGGCAAGGAGATGATCAAAGATTATATCGTGTCATACGATAGAAATATTGAGGATGTCCAATGCCAGTGCCGATCCTTTCAGTTCAAGGGGTACCTGTGTAGGCATGCCCTGTTGGTTCTTCATCAAAGTGACGTATTTCGTTTACCAGATAAATACTTCTTGAAGAGATGGTGCAAGGACATGAAATACCAATTCGACGAATTCGACTGCAATACTGAGGGTTATGATAAAAGCACACGAAACTCACGGTACGCAGTGACAATTTTTTAATTGAAATGTCTTAATATTTGTTATCGTTAATATTATGTTAATGATTGTAGATATAGTTTGCTGAGTCATCGGATGACGAAGCTCGCAGAGATAGCCTCCATGTCTGAAGATGCATTTAATGTAGTGATGGATGGTCTAACACCTATATTCAAAATTGCCGTGGATGCCAACTGCGCAGCTAAACCACGTACAGAGCTTGTAATTCAAGATCCTGAACAAATTAGGATGAAAGGTCGCCCGAGAGAGAACAGATTAAAGAGTGGAGTCGAGAAGAAGTCAAAAAGATCAAGGAAAAATCAGGTCAAGGAAAGAGCTGCTTCAAGCATCAGGCAGACTTGTTTGCAGTCTATTAATACTGAAGAGGACCTGGAGAGAATTGTTCCGCCTTCCGAAACTTTGATGGACGAATTTGATGCTTATGTATTGAGTCAACTTACACAAGAGCATATATAAAACACGGGTGTCGTAACTTTTGAATTAGGGTGGCTTGGTCGCAAATGAAGTGCTTTCAAAATAGGGTGTCTATTTCAGTAAAATGAAGTGCTTTTAGCACGACGACACCCCAGCTCTTGGCTAACGACTCCCTAGCTCTTGCGTGGCGACACCCCAGCTCTTGGCTAACGCGAACCGGGCTCTTGCGCGGCGACACCCGAAAGGCGGAAACCTACGACATCCCAGTACTCACGAACCGACACCGAAGATTTTAGCACGATGACACCCCAGCTCAAGGGTAACGATACCCTAGCTCTTGCGCGGCGACACCCGAAAGGGAAACCTACGACATCCCAGTACTCGCGAACCGACACCGAAGATTTTAGCGCGACGACACCCTAGCTCTAACGACACCCTAGCTCTTGCGCGGTGACACCCGAAAGGCGGAAACCTACGACATCCAGTACTCGCGAACCGACACCAAGATTTTAGCGCGACGACACCCCAGCTCAAGGGTAACGACACCCTAGCTCTTGCGCGGCGACACCCGAAAGGCGGAAACCTACGACATCCCAGTACTCGCGAACCGACACCGAAGATTTTAGCGCGACGACACCCCAGCTCAAGGGTAACGACACCCTAGCTCTTGCGCGGCGACACCCGAAAGGCGGAAACCTACGACATCCCAGTACTCGCGAACCGACACCGAAGATTTTAGCGCGATGACACCCCAGCTCAAGGGTAACGACACCCTAGCTCTTGCGCGGCGACACCCGAAAGGCGGAAACCTACGACATCCCAGTACTCGCGAACCGACACCGAAGATTTTAGCGCGACGACACCCCAGCTCAAGGGTAACGACACCCTAGCTCTTGCGCGGCGACACCCGAAAGGCGGAAACCTACGACATCCCAGTACTCGCGAACCAACACCGAAGATTTTAGCGCGACGACACCCCAGCTCAAGGGTAACGACACCCTAGCTCTTGCGCGGCGACACCCGAAAGGCGGAAACCTACGACATCCCAGTACTCGCGAACCGACACCGAAGATTTTAGCGCGACGACACCCCAGCTCAAGGGTAACGACACCCTAGCTCTTGCGCGGCGACACCCGAAAGGCGAAAACCTACGACATCCCAGTACTCGCGAACCGACACCGAAGATTTTAGCGCGACGACACCCCAGCTCAAGGGTAACGACACCCTAGCTCTTGCGCGGTGACACCCGAAAGGCGGAAACCTACGACATCCCAGTACTCGCGAACCGACACCGAAGATTTTAGCGCGATGACACCCCAGCTCAAGGGTAACGACACCCTAGCTCTTGCGCGGCGACACCCAAAAGGCGAAAACCTACGACATCCCAGTACTCGCGAACCGACACCGAAGATTTTAGCGCGACGACACCCCAGCTCTTGGATAACGACTCCCTACCTCTTGCGCGGCGACACCCGAAAGGCGAAAACATACGAAGCAAACATATGAGTACATCAAGGACACCCTGCTCGCAACGATTATTCTTGTGCATTTGCATTAAATAATAATCAGTGTTAACATGAATAAATTACATTCAATTTTCATACAAAGAAGAATAAAAAAATTAAGAACATTTTTCTACAATGTCGCTAATCTTCTTGTTCAAGCCCTCTCTCAATATCGTCGCAGCTAAGTGTCGCCGGTAATCTCTGACTTCCTCATCCGTGAAATCCATCTTCATATCAGGATTGTCCCATCGAGCAAGACATTCCATGTATCTCAGACAGTATAGGCCGCAATCCAGCGATCCGGTCGGTTGGCTTGGGCAATCCGAAATATCTTCCATCGGCCAAGTCATCGCTTCCTTCTTATCGCAGTAGATATGGAATATGTGGCCTAGAATTGTATGCCATTTCCTTGCATTGGCCTTGTACTTCGGGTTGCGTTTCATTGAATTCAGGTGCATGAACACCTTTCTTTCCATGTCGACAGCAACCAAATGCCAGTGCGAGTTATCAGAGTTTATTATGGTGAACAGAAACCGAAATTTGGCCTTATCTTCATCCGATACATTATCAAATATCACGGCCCCTGATGTTCCAGCAAGTTCATGAGCAGGTGATGAGGAAGTCAGACACAGAGCGGATACAAAAACTGATGCAAATATGCACTTATGGTATCGGTCAGGATGCTCTGTCCAGTTGCGCATCAGAAACTCCTGGCCGGAATCAATTATCTGCCAATGCAATGTAAACCGATTAATATAATTCTAAAATCAACAACTAGAACAGGTTTCTTGATATACTTACATCATCTATTATCATTTCATTGTTAATGAGATCTTGAAGATTTTTTCTTGTTACAACGCCAGAAAACATATTTGTGTAGACGATCTCGTCGGTTAGTCGCTCGCTCAAAAAATTTTGAATAATATTTGGTCATCTTCGACCGTTGTGTTGGGCTTTGACGTGCCCACTGTCTTCGCCGACTTTTTAGGACGGGTTGTCTCATAACATTCTCCGACGACCGTGGATGCCTTACGCTTCCTTGGCTCTTTTTTAACCCTCCTAACAAGCGAAGGCACTCCAATTATTTCTAAGTCCATATTATCATCCTTTGGCGCAGGGTGCCAAGTTTATTATCGGATATGGACTCATCTTTATTTTCATTCCCATGCTCTGTTTTATCAGCCAATGAATCCCCCTCCAATCTCTTCTCCTCTGCTTTTGCATTCTCTGTCTCAATTGGATACTCGGATGAATGGTCCTCCTCCATCTTCTTCTCCTCACTATTTCCATTCCCAGACTCACGGAGGACCAACTCCAGGAATGCACCTTCTCTATTTTCTCGTCTCCCTTGTCCTCCTCATTTATTGCATTACTTTCCTTTCTGACCAGTGAACTGAGGAGGCTCTCAGCAATGGACAGCCTATGCCTGACATCATCGAGTTGATCCTTAACGCACTCCAATTCAACCCTCAACTCGGCACATCCTGCGCAGCTATCCGTTGGTTGAGGGGTGCAGGTATCTATTGGTTGAGGGGGGGATGCTACATTCTATTGAGGGAGAAACCAGCGCTCTTCTGGCAATGGTACAGTAGCTCCCTCTATCTGCAACGCAAGATGATAACAAATTAATATTAAGTGAACATATTGATGCATTAAGTTGAAAAAAATGGTCAGAGCAATGAAGCAATGAACTAGCTTACCAAGTCGTGAGGCTGCAAGTCGGCAACCCGAACCGATTGGATCTTCATTTGGTGGTCATACCACTTCAACAGCCGGGGCCGGTTATCAGGGTATGCTGGTTCTCGCATTGATGTATGCTCGAGGAACCACGCCTGAACATGATATTTTTTTGGATATTAAATAATATAATATTATAAAAAAAATTTACTCACAACACTAATTATATGTCCCAATAATCCTTACCACCAGTGCTGTCGAGCATCCGAACAGGATAGGCTGCCTCCTAACTTTTTTTGCATTCTTTGAGTGCACCGGCTCCTCGGAACGCAAGCAAGCAGCTATTTCTGGGAGAGCCAGAACAATCAACTCCTTCAGTGCCGAAGCCCAGTCGATGCTACCCAGTTGACTTAAGTCATCCAAGTGCTGGATGAGATACCGTGGATATCTCTGATTAGACTTTGGAGCCAAAAACATGGCCAACATGTATGCGATCCAAAGTCAGACGGTGTCCTCGACATCCTCCTGTACTTTAGATGATCGGAGTTGAAATATCAACTTCTCCAAACCTTCTTGGCGAAGATCTAAACCCTGGCCAAACCGTCTGAACAACCTTCCGTTGAACATTTGGCTGGACGTGTCGATCTTCTTCCCATGAGCTGGAAGTCCCAGAATGAGTGCGACTTCGTCGGCACTGAATAGAACTGGCTTTTCATAAAATATGAACTCGTCGCCTCCATTGTGAAATCTTATGATGTCTGCTAGCAGTCGCCCGTCGACTGTAAACGTCTGCATGTCGACGAAGGCACCAAATGGGGTCCTTCGAATCAGTTTTGTATGCCGTCTAGAGAACCCCATCCTCTAAACCTTTTGAACGTATACGGCTGGCCTGCAGCTATTCTTAAACAGCTGGGAAGCCTTCACTGGGGGGACTGGAACAATTTTATTGTCAACTGAAACAGGGGGTAAGACAGAACACATACTTGTCATGAAATTTTAAGAGAGGATGTCATAATATTTAATATAGTGATAAACATACCTGGAGGAGCCGCATCCTCATTCGAACGAAGAACCATGTCCTTGCATTGTTCCGCCATTTTCTCTGTCCGCTTCTTCTTTGTTCGCGGTCTTTGTCCACATACGAAAGCACTCATCTCCATGAATGAAGTATACGGAAGAATGAACTATGGGACAAATTTAGGAGGGAAAAGGAGACCACTGGCTTCTCGAGCAAGAGAATGGCTTCTCGAGCAACAGACGAATGAGTGCTTTTTCTAGGGTTTATGCGGACCTCAGAGAAATACGAAAGGACAACCGGATCGCCATGATCAAATCACAGAGACCCGTAAACCCATAGGAACAGCCCATATTTTGCAACTTTTCTCAGAAAGATGGCATGGCTGAGTTACTAGGGTGTCGTCGAATTAGTACTAGGGTGACGTCAAATTCCCGCCTTGTTCAAGCATGGGTGTCGTCGCCTTAAAGCTAGGGTGTCGTGAGATTTCAACTGGGGTGTCGCGAAGGATTTACGACCGATGTTGAACTAGGGTGTCATGGGGATTCTCTCTGTGGTCAGTTCTAACGACGGGTGTCGTTGCCTTAAAGCTAGGGTGTCGTGATATTTCGACTGGGGTGTCGCAAAGGATTTACTGCCGAATTCGACTAGGGTGTCGCCGGGGACTCTCTATGTGGTCATTTGTAAGCATGGGTATCGTCACCCTAAAGCTATGGTGTCGTGGGATTTCAACTGGGGTGTCGCGAAGGATTTACGGCCGAATTTGAACTAGGGTGTCGCTGGGATTATCTACGTGGTCAGTTTTAAGCACGGGTGTCGTCTCCTTAGAGCTAGGGTGTCATGAGATTTCAACTGGGGTGTCGCGATTGATTTTCGGCCGAATTAGAACTAGGGTGTCACGGGGATTCTCTCCATGGTCAGTTCTAACGACGGGTGTCGTTGCCTTAAAGCTAGGGTGTCGTGATATTTTGACTGGGGTGTCGCGAAAGATTTACGACCGAATTCGACTAGGGTGTCGCCGGGAAAACTCTATGTGGTCATTTGTAAGCACGGGTGTCGTCGCCCTAAAGCTAGGGTGTCGTGGGATTTCAACTGGGGTGTCGCGAATGATTTACGACCGAATTCAAACTAGGTGTCGCTGGGATTATCTCCGTGGTCATTTGTAAGCACGGGTGTCGTCTCCTTAGAGCTAGGGTGTCGTGAGATTTTAACTAGGGTGTCGCGATTGATTTTCGGCCGAATTAGAACTAGGGTGTCGCGGGGATTCTCTCCGTGGTCAGTTCTAACAATGGGTGTCGTTGCCTTAAAGCTAGGGTATCGTGATATTTCGACTAGGGTATCGCGAAGGATTTACGGTCGAATTCGACTAGGGTGTCGCCAGAAACTCTCTATGTGGTCATTTGTAAGCACGGGTGTCGTCGCCCTAAAGCTAGGGTGTCATGGGATTTCAACTGGGGTGTCGCGAAGGATTTACGGCCGAATTCGAACTAGGGTATCGCTGGGATTATCTCCATGGTCAGTTTTTAGCATGTGTGTCGTCTCCTTAAAGCTAGGGTGTCGTGAGATTTCAACTGGGGTGTTGCGATTGATTTTCGGCCCAATTAGAACTAGGGTGTCGCGGGGATTCCCTCCGTGGTCAGTTCCAACGACGGGTGCCGTTGCCTTAAAGCTAGGGTGTCGCGAAGGATTTTTGGCCGATTTTGAAGTAGGGTGTCGCGGTGATTCCTTAGCATCCGGACTCTCAGAGCGAGGGAGGGGAAGAAAGAGTTCTTCTTGCAGAGATGAAATCCAACATAAATTGGCGCTAGGATGGAAGGAAAGGGCAGCATCCGGACTCTCAGAGCGAGGGGGGGGAAGAAAGAGAGTTCTTCTTGCACAGATGAAATTCAGTTGAGCACGAACCTACGCCCTCACTTTGAAACTCCGGTCGACAGGAAATATTTCAGCTTCGAGGCTGAAAAACCTGGCTACTGGAGTCTACTGGAGTCTTCAAATATAAAAGTTTATCCAATGATTTTCCCCAAAGGTTCCAAAACCTCACGTAGACGTTCGCCTCTCTCTCTCAAATATAACCCATCTTACAGACCTAGCCGAATTCAGAGAGAGAAGCGAACGTCTATGTGAGGTTTTGGCATCCGGACTGATTCCTTAGCATTCGGACTCTCAGAGCGAGGGAGGGGAAGAAGGAGAGTTCTTCTTGCACAGATGAAATACAACGTAAAATGGCGCTAGGATGGAGGGAAAGGGTATTTTTGTCCGCATGCTAATTTCAATAAAAAGGCGAACTGCTTTAAATGGCCGTCACGTTCAGAACGTAACATCAAAGCAGAGCCATACCGCCCGACAGGTCATCCACGTAGGAGCCACGTGGACCAATCAGAAGAGGCGGTGCAGCCCACATAGGCCTTGCTGCACCGGGGGCGGTGTACAAAGTGTTTTCCAAAGAATTTCAATTAAGAAAAGTCTTTTTATATCACCTTCAGTGCAGCAAATCCTACGTAAGCTGTACCATCCGCTCTTATTGGTCCATGTGGATCCAATGTGTCCTGGCACTGTCGGACGGGAGAGCTATGATACAATGTAATGTTTTGATCGTGACGTCCATTAAAAGCCGTTCAGTTTTATTTTGAAATAGGTATGCTAATGAAAATGTCCTTTTCCTTCATTATACTTCTCTTCTATAAAAGAAGTACATAAGGCAAAGGACTTTTTTCCCTCCAAAAGTTTATTAGGCTCTTCTTCTTCTTCTTCTTATCAGGAGGAAATCGCTCGAAAAAAGCTTGACGACACCCCAGCTTTACCATTAAGATACCGTCGTTACGAACTTACGACACCCATGGCCTTGCAACGAACGCTGGAGAAAAGCCTCGCAACATCACAGGAGGAAATAGACCGAAAACCAGTGATGATACCTCAGCTGAAATATTATGACATCCTAGTTACAAACCTAAGATACCCGTTCATGCGGGATATGCTTTACGACATCCCAGAAAGAAATCGACTGAAACAAAGCTATGACACCCCATCTTTACCATTAAGACACCGTTGTTACGAACTTACGACACTCGTGGCCTTGCAACGGATGCTGGATGAAAGCCTCGTGACATCGCAGGAGAAAATTGATCGAAAACCAGTGATGACACCCCAACTAAAATATTACGACATTCTAGTTACAAACCTAAGACACCCCCATTCACACGGGATATGCTTTACGACATCCCAGGAGAAAGTCGGCCGAAACAAAGCTATGATACCTCATCTTTACCATTAAGACACCGATGTTACGAACATATAATACCCGTGGCCTTGTAACAGACGCTGAAGGAAAGCCTCGCGACATCGCAGGAGGAAATCGGCCGAAAACCAGTGACGACACCCCAGCTAAAATATTACGACATCCTAGTTACAAACCTAAGACACCCCCATTCACACGGGATATACTTTACGATATTCCAAGAGAAAATCGGCCGAAACAAAGCTACGACACCCCATCTTTACCATTAAGACACCATCATTACGAGCTTACGACACCCGTGGCCTTGCAACGGACGCTGGAGGAAAGCCTCGCGACATCACAAGAGAAAATCGGCTAAAAGCCAGTGACGACACCCTAGCTAAAATATTATGACATCCTAGTTACAAACCTAAGACACCCGTTCATGCGGGATATGCTTTACGACATCACAGAAGAAAATCGATCGAAATAAAGCTATGACACCCCATCTTTACTATTAAAATACTGTCGTTACAAACTTACGGCACCTGTGGCCTTGCAACAGATGTTGGAGGAAAGCCTCGCGATATGGCAAGAGAAAATCGACCGAAAAAACCCCTACGACACCCCAATTTTGCTTTTACGATGCCCTTGTTATAAAATTATGATATCAATGTAATATATTTGAAAAAAGCAAGAAAATGTTACATCACCCTAGTTGTAAACTGACGATACCCTGTACAGACAGCTATGCCACCCTAGTTTAAAAATGTGGGCCTCACGTGGCTGCACGGTTCGTGATGCAAAAGGGTATGGTTGTGGATTTGTGATATGATCGCGCCGCTTCTGCCATCTTTTCACACATAAGGCACGTCGATGTCCTTTCATCTTCCTCTAAAAGTGGCATATATAACTTCTAAACCCTAGACTTGCCTTTTCTCTTCTCTTTGGTGTCCTTTCATCTTTTCACACGGACTGTTTTTTCTTTTGCATCAATGGTGAAGAGTGATTTTGTGGTTCGACGAAGACCGCAACACAACAAACACAGAAGCTCCGCAAGAAGAAAATGGAGGAAGCAAGCAAAGAAATTATTCTTTATTCAAATGAGTATGAGGCTCCTTTAAGTGCCATCCCATATGAAGCTACAAATCAGAAAGAGGTAAACAACACGATGACACCATGATTCAAATATTATGACACCCTTTCTTAAAATACCATGACACCCTGCATATGACTCCATAGTTTAGATATTATGGCACCCTGAACAATTTTTTTTTCCTTAATCAGACAAATTTCTTTATCTTGTCTATTTCAGGTAACTTGGGAATTATTCCAGTCGGACTTCCCAGTTGTTTAAGAACTGTTGCAAACCGGCAATTTACATTTAAATGTTTGGAAGATGGGGCTTAATACACTACATATAGAACCTATCTAAAGGACTCCATTTGGTGCCTTCATCGACATGCAACCGTTCTCAATCGACGGGCGATCGCTAGCAGACATAATATGATGTCACAATGGAGGTGAGGAGTTTATCTTCTATAGAAAGGTGGTCATATTCAGTACCGACGATATCGCATTGATTTTGGGTCTTCTAGCTCATAAAAGAAAGATCGACACGTCCTGCCAATTGTATAACATAAGGTTATTCAGACGATTTGACGAGCATTAGATCTTCGCCAAAAGGGGCTGGAGAAGTTAATAAATGGACTCCAATCACCCAAGAAACAGGAGGATGTCGAGGATACTGTTAGACTTTGGATCGCCTACATGTTTGTAATGTTTTTGGCTCCAAAGTCTAACCAGATTTGTCCACGATATCTCATCCAGTACTTGGATGATTTAACTCAATTGGAGAGGATCAATTGGGCTTCCACAATCAAGGAGTTGATCATTCTGGGTCTCCTAGAGATCACTGCTTGCTTGCGATCCGAGGATCCAGTCCAGTCAAAGAGGGAGGACAAAGTTAGGAGGCAACTGTTCGGATGCTCAGCAGCGTTGATGGTAAGGAATATTGATATGCAGAATGAGTGTCATAATTATATTTTTTTATAAATCATTAATTTTTTTATATCATAAAATTATTATGTGCAGGTGTGGTTCCTCGAACATAGCTTAATAAGAGCCCTAGTATATCCAAATAAACTGTCCCGGCTGTTGAAGTGGTATGACAACCAATTGAAGGTGCAGTCTGTCCAGGTTGCCAACATGCAGCCTAACGAATTAGTAAGATAATCCATTGTACCATTAAAATTTTTAATATTAATTTAATATTTAATTTTTATATGGATGTCATGGTGCTTTACATGGATATAAAAAATCTTGTCGTTACACTTTGCTTTAGTGTATTATGATGTAATTTCACATTTGAGTCTTTGAAGTTTTCAACCGGAATGTCATAATATTAAAACCAAAGTGTCGTAATGTTACAACTGCGGTATCGTAAATATTTTTCCTTTGATATTAATGTTTTCAGCTATCTATGGCAACTTGGGTGTTATAATTTTTATTCTGGGATGTCGTAATAGTTTTCAATTGTACCATCAAAATTTATAAAATTAATTTAATATTAATTTTTTTAATCCTTTCTTTATCATCTTGGCTTGCAGTTGGAGACAAGAGCAGTGGCTTCTTACTCCACAGACAGTAGCATCCCTTGATCCAATAGGAAGTTGTGCAAGCTATGCAGAGTTGAGGATTGAACTGGATTGTGTTCAGAATCAACTCGATGATGTTTTGCATAGGCTTGCCATAGCTGAAGACCTCCTCAAATCATTGTAAGAAAGAAGAGTACTACAAGTAACGAGGAGAAGGAGAGGAGGGAGTATAAGAGCCAGGACGGGGTAGTCCTTTAGGGCCAAGAGGAGCCCAGGATTGCAGATAAGGAGGAGAAGAGGAGGAAGGATAAGAGCCAGGAGGGACAGTCCTTGGAGGGCCAAGAGGAGCCCAGGATTGCAGATAAGGAGGAAGATGAATAAGGGGCGATCCTTGGAAGGCCAAGTGGAGCCCAGGATTGCAGATAAGGAGAAGGAGAGGAGGGATAAGAAGATGGGGGGGTCATTCTATAGACGGACAAGAGGAGCCTAAGTCCAAGAAAATAATTGTTACCCCTGCGCCCTATAATAATAAAATCATCACCCTTGAGCCTAAGGCCGATGAAGGGATATTCAATTCTCAGGAGCAATATCCTCGCTTATTAAGAAGGTTAAAAAAGAGCCCAAAAGCGTAAGGCCTCCAAGTTCAGAGGGGATTCTTTTGAGACAGTTCATCCCAAAAAATCTTCGAAGAAAGTGGCACTACAAAGTCCGACAAAACAATCAAAGAAAACATTCTTTTGATCAAAAACTTTATGAGCGAAAGCGCCAGCTAGTAAGTAATTTTCTTGTATTTTTTAATTTCATATTCTATTTCATATTCTAAGTTGCCTGATATCTTATATGCTTAAACATTTTAGCAACGATATCGTGTATACAAATGAATTAGGTGGTGGCATTAAAAGACAAAGTCTTAAGGAACTTCTTAACAAAGTAATGATAATAGACAATGTACGTATCTCAGTGGATATTATTGATATCGATTTTGACATAATATTATTTTTTATTAATCTGTTTACATTGCATTGCCAGATTATTGATGTCAGACAAGAATTTTTGAAAAAGACATGGGCAGCACATCTGGAATGATATCATCAGTGTATCATTACACCTGTAATGACATCCGGTATGTGTCTGAATAATCCAACATCTTCTCTTCAAGAACTTTCTTGATCGGCCGAGTTGATGCTCTTTGAAAGAGTTAGCGATAAAGAAAAGTCTCAGTTTCGATTTCTTTTCTCCATCATTAACTCGGAGAATTTGCACTGGCACTTGGTTGTGGTCAACATGGAAAGAAGGGTATTGATTGACCTTAATTCATTAAAACACAGTGCCAGGCACAAGGCCTATGCGAAAAAATGGCATGACTTTCTCGGGTCGATCTTCTATATCTTCTGCAATAATGAAGAGGTTATGAACTTGTCGATGGAAGAAATTTCAGATTGCCCAAGTCAACCTTCCGAATCACTAGATTGCAGCCTCTATTGTCTAAAATACATGGAATTTCTTGCTCGTCAGGATAATCCTGATTTAAGGATAGATTTCACAGACGATAATATCAGAGATTATCGGCGAGAATTAACAGCAAGGATATTGAGACAAGCCTCAACCAAAAGAGAATAGATATTTCTTCAAAACCTTCTTGATTTTTTCAAACATTATTGATTCAAAATTTATGTAATTTTTTCATACAGATAGTGCTCCAAATTTAATGTTATTTGTTCAAAATGATAGTGTTTCCGAATTGATGTAATTTTTCATTAATGAATGAATTAATTTTTTTTATATGGATGTCATGGTGCTTTACATGGATGTAATTTTACGTTTGAGTCTCTTAAGTTTTCAATCGGAATATCATAACGTTCAAACCAGAGTGTCGTAATGTTATAACTATGGTATCATCAAATTTTTTCCTCTGATATCAGTAATATTAACGTTTTCAGCTACATGTTGCTCTATGGGAACTGGGGTGTCATAAGTTTTTTTCTGGGATGTTGTAACTGTTTTTCTGGAATATCATCATTTTAAAGCTCGGGTATCGTAGGATGAGAATTGGGATGTCGTAACATCTACAACATCCCAGACTTACGACATCATGGGAGAAAATCAGCTGAAAAAAGAGTTACGACACCCCAGCTTTACATCTAAGATACCCTAGCTGCAAACCTATGACACCCATTGTTGGGAATTGTATCTTAAAGCCAATCATTTAATGATTGTGCTAATGTAAATAGAATATAAATTGATATATTAATAAAAGTTATTTGGCAGGTTATTCATTACAAAAACATCTTCTTAAAACTTCTAATAGTAATGAAGCCTTTAGGATCTTCTTCCACAATAAAGGAGGATTTATCTTTGAAGATCCTCAAAAGAGTTTGCGACCAAATGATATACTATGATAGGGCCATAGTACTATCAATTATAGGACATTGTATATCATATTTGTTGGTTGTCCTCTTAACCAAGGAGTAGAAACACTGGTATGACATGCAGGTGAAAGTGTAGGAGTACATTTCATCGAACGTGACTCATTTTTGGATACTCTGTTGTCAAGAGTTAATCCAAAAGATATGGGTATAAGTATCCTTCAGACCTGAAGATCATAACCGGTGACTTGCAAGAAACTCATTATACTTAGGTGCCGAACCACCTGGATTTCTAATCTAGTTACAAAGGTTACTGGGTGCAGTCAAGTACTTATGATAGTCAGTTGTAGATCAAGATGGAATTTGACCTATCCCGTTAAAAGGAGAAATGCTTGTGTTTCAATTTAGCAAGACCTTGGCCAAGGCACTTCATGTGAAGGTCACATGATCACTAAAGTTGAAATCACTTTATGGATTTGCTGTTTAGAGTTGACAGCTCTTAAGCCATCCTTAGCATTTCTGGTCAAGAGGATGAATTATACGGTAACTATTTCTTAGGGTTCTTGAAGTTTGCTCGGCAACTCTTCGACCTATCCGGACGTCGGGTTCCATTGCTAGATGGGCACATCGATTAGTATAGAAAGTTATTTCTATGGTACCGGCTTAGGTTCAAACCTAGAGAGTCACACGCATAGCAGTTTCCTAGGATGATCTATTTGCTGATCAACGATTGAGAATCGTATATGATTTAATTAATCAATTTGATTGATTGAATTATCTCAATTGGGTTAAGTACAAGAGAATTAGATTCAATTAGGTTTAAGTCTATTAGAAGGACTAATCAATTCAAATATTGATTTGAAATTAGACTTGATTTGGATTTAAATAGATTCAGGACTAGCCAAATTTGATTTGGGCTAGGACCATAATCTATGTAGGTTCAATCCAATAAATTCAAATCATCTTAAACCAAAACCCAAACCCAAACCCCATGTGTGAAAAGAGTTTTCTCGCATAAGGATCTCACATGATGAGATGGCTAAAATCTCATCTCATGAGAGATTAAATTCTTATGTAGAATTTAATGTATAACATTAATCTTCTCCAAATGGTTTCGTTGGAATTCTAAGTGTTAGAATTCATGTACCTCTTTGAATTAACCAACGATGAATTCTAAGCGTTAGAATTCACATCTCTTTGGTTTTCACCTTGGAATTAATCAAACGCTGCGTCTCTTTGGTTCGGTATCTCTTTGGTTTTCATCGAACGATAGAATTCTAAGTGTTAGAATTCAATGGGCTAAAGGCTACATTAAGCCTATAAATTAGAGGACATTCTTCACCAGATCATTGAACAACACACGATATGTCGTGGATTGAAATTCTAAAGAGTTAGAACACAAAATCCTGGTGTGATTTTGGTGTTAGCAAAAGTTTGATGGATCTTGGAGGAAGATTCAAGTGGGAGGATTCAAGATCAGCAAAGTTTTTTCCGCGAGCTAGCACTCTAAAAATCGATCATTCGGGGACTTCGCATGGACGATACTAGAGGCCGGACGATTGAACGACTATAAAGCATAAAAGATTTACCAATTGCCCTTAAGGTAAGTGATATGATCCCTAGATCTTAAGGCATGCTTCAAGACAAGAAGTATGACTTCTTACCTTGAAGATCAAGATATGATCTTGATGATTTTATTTATATGCATAATTTCGATCAACGATTCTATATATAAGGCAAAGATATGATCTTGATGCATGTTAGATAGATTAATATTTAATCTTTAAAATTTCGCATTGATAATTGTTATCAAATTATTAAATATGCATGCCTCCGAGTTTATTTCTTCCTACAAATGGTATCAGAGCCCTGGTTTTATCTTGATCTAATTTATTTCATATAAATTAGTGTTCTTATTAATTATGTAATTATGGCTAAAATGATATGGATTAAAAATCTATATTACCCCATTCAACGAGGTATTCTATGACATATTGCGGTGCCGTTTAAGGTTCTCTCATATTTGATGCTTAATTAAAAGATAATTTAAATTGATCTTTGGCATCAAAACATAGATTACACACACTCTCAAAAGACATTTTATATTTGATACATATTGATGTTGTATAAAAGCATGATATTTGCATGTTTAGTATAAAAATATAGATATGAGATATGATAGCTTGTTGTCTATGTTATGAAACATACAAATATTTATGAGAGTCTTATTTGAATGTCAAATATTTATTCATAATCTTTTTAGATATGATCTAAATATAGGAATTATGAGTAGTTAAATAATGCAACTGATGCATGATTCGAAATATATGACATGAAATATATTTAACCTTATGGGTTAGCTAAATCAGATCTATAAAGGGTTAGACCCTAAGGTTTAAATCAAATGGACTATAAGAGTATTTGATCAAATCTAAATTGATTAGATTAGGTTAAGGATACTCTAAATCAAACAATAGTTGTAGTTGATCATGTCCTTGTCTTTGATTAAACCAAATGGAGGTAGATTAGGCTCCGTGGTTGAGCATGAATCTCTTAAATGGTCAAATCAAAATTGGTTAACCATATGATGTCAAGGTGAGTTGGCAAGTTTCTCTAGGATCAATGATCGAATGGTTTTTAATTGGGGGCTACTCGTATTGATGCGTCTTTAACGAGTTAATGACATATCCCTCCCATTGATCTCACTTACCTGGTCAATATGGTGAACCATTTATGATTCAGATCATTTACCTGATTCGGGTTGACCCATGCATGTAAGAAAATTAGTCTGACTGATTTAGGTGTCACTTAACCTGACTTAATCTTGTTTCATTCTACCAATTTCATAGATTCAGTGGAAGAACTTGATTAGTCAATTTATCTTCAGATTATTAAATCCTCTAAAATTATTAGGTCCTTAAAATGAAATAGTTATATGATAAATAGATCATAGCCTCCCATTAAGGTGGGTGATAATGAGTCCGATGTCATGATAATCATTGGAGGCACTCCATGCCTGGTGCTTGTCAACCATCAGAATTATCATTCATTATATGATAAGTCAGCATAACTATTAAATAGACAGTCAGGTGGGCCGAGCTTCACTCGGGCTTGGTTGTCTATTGATAGGTTACACTGATATATCATTTAATGGTTGGACCTAACCAGAACTTTCAGTGGAGGCACTCCATGCCTGCTGAAGAGGAACATGGGGCAAAATTGAACACTAAGAATTATTTTGGGAAATAATTGATTTTGAACCTACTCATAGATGCATATGGGTTGGCCAAGCTTCACTTGGGCCTGTATGTAGTCTATGTAGATCTTAGTGCCCACTAAAGAATTAAGAATAATTCTTCGAACTGGGGTGTAGAGGCTGCCAATTTAAATAAAATAGTGAAAGAATCTTTAGACTAAAGTCCAAGTCTTTAGACTGAATCAATTTATATACTACTAAACTTTAGTTTTACCTTATGCAGAAAATGACCACTAATTTATCATTAAGGTCCCTATTGGATAGTGACAAGTTGAATGGTTTAAATTTCAATAGCTAGTTTAGAAAACTTAAGATCGTCCTTGAGCATGAGAGGATTCTATATATTCTGAATAATCCTGTACCAGAGATAGCTAATGCAAACACTCAAAGTTCTGAGAGAGACACTTATCAGAAGTGGCTCAGTGATAGAACTAGCGTGCGTTGCATCATGCTAGCAGTAATGAACGATGAATTCGGTTGCCAGTTTGAGAATGCTCAGCCAGAAGAAATCATTCAAGCGTTGAATGAATCTTTCGGCACACCCAACAACGTTGAAAGGCACAAGACTAGTTGTGCTATTTTTAATGCTTGAATGAGGGATGGATCTCCTATCACTGATCATGTATTGTACATGATTGAAAGATAGAACTCCTAAGCAAGCTCGGCTTTCCCCTACATGAGCAGTTGGGAAAAGATGTGATCCTGAATTCCTTGCCTATATCCTTCCAACCTTTCCTTACTCATTTTCGAATGACAAAGCCTACAGTCAACTACCATGGTTTGTTGGGGTTGTTACAGAACTTTGAGAAGGACAACCAGCTCTCTAAGGGTTTGGTTAATATGGTTGAAGGATCTAAGGTAGGGCGTCAACCCTTTGGGAAAGGAAATAAGAAAAAGAATAAGAAAAAGGTGCAACATGCTAGGACATCTATAAGGAGTCAGATGCAGAAGAAGAAAGTTGATAAAAGTCAAGCTGAATGCTTTCACTGCAAGATGTAAGGGCACTGGAAGAGGAACTGTCCTCTTTACATTGCCATACTTGATCAAAACATGCAAAGAAGAAAAAGGGGCAAGATGTTGTCAACAAGGTATTTATATGATAACACCTTGTAATTTTTTTGTATATGATAATCAGACCTAGGTATTGGATACCGGGAGTCCTTTTAACATTTACAATTCATTGCAGGGACTACAGGTCACTATAAGATTTGAGGATAATGAAAGATTCCTTAATGTCGGTGATGGAAGATTAGTTCCAGTTCTGGCATTAGGAGTTCTTGAAATAGTTTTCAATAGAAATGTCATCGTACTAAATGATTATCATTTTTGCCCAACGTTCTTATTGAACGTAATTTCTATAGGCCTTCTGGCCAAAAGTCATTATGAAATTTCAATAAAGGATGTTACTTTGAATATCATTATGAATGGAGTCACTGTAATGACTGGGCATTTATCTAATGACATTTATATATTATCATAGCCTGTGAATGTAGTGTACAAATCAAGTAAGCGCCCTAGAATAAATGATGTCACATATATTTATCTTTGGCACCATCGACTGGGTCATATCAATAAGAATAGATTAAACAGGTTAACCCAGGAGGGTATCCTTCGAGTTGATGATTGTGAATCATTAACTACCTATGAATCTGTCTTCTTGGTAAAATGATCAAGTCATCTTTTACTGAAAAAGGTAAAGAGCCAAAGAGTTATTGGTTCTAGTACATACTGATGTATGTGGACCAATGAGCACTTGTGCCAAAGGTGGATATTACTACTTCATTACTTTTATAGACGACCTTTCTAGGTTCGGTTATATCTATCTTATGAGATATAAATCTGAATCGTTTGAAATGTTCAAACTATATCATAAAGAAGTAGAAAAATAAACAGGAAAATGTATTAAGACCCTTCGATCAGATCGAGGAGGCAAATACCTTTCAAATGACTTTGTGGCATATCTAAGGGAGAATGGGATTCTCTCCAATGGACTCCTCTAGGAATACCGCAGCATAACGGTGTGTCGAAAAGAATGAATCGAACTCTGTTAGACATGGTTCGGTCCATGATGGATTTTGCAAGCTTGCCAATATCATTTTGGGGATATGCATTAGAATCAGCTTGTCATATTCTCAATAAGTTCCAAGTAAGTCTGTTTCTAAAACTCCACATGAGATGTGGTATGGACATAAACCAGTTATCACCTATCTGAGAGTCTGGGGGTCTGGCTTATGTGAAACGTGCAAAGTCTGACAAACTTGAACCCAAATCTGATATTTTTTTATCGGCTATCCAAAAGAAACCAAAGTATATTACTTCTACAATACTGAAGAACAAAAGTTGTTCATTAGTAATAGAGCAATTTTTCTTGAAAAGGAGTTCCTTAGGGAAGGAACAAATGACTCTAATGTTGAACTTGAGGAAGTTCATCAAGTAGAAGTAATAATACAAACCATTGAACCCTTAGAATCTGAGTTGATTAGATCAAACTCAAAACCCATTTTAGATGCACCATTAAGGCGATCTAGTAGGGTACCACATCAACCGGATAGATACTTAGGTTTCTTGGTCCAGAACGAGGATCCTATTGAGCTCGATGAGAACAACGAGGATTCGATCACCTATATGATGCTATGCAAAGGACTGACTCTAATAAGTGGCTTGAGGCCATGAAATCCGAACTTGATTCTATGAAGGAAAATAATGTATGGACATTAGTTGACCCACCCGAAGGGATAAAACCCATAGGGTGTAAGTGGGTTTTCAAGAGGAAAAGAGGCATAGACGGAAAGGTAGAGACCTACAAAGCACGTCTGGTTGCCAAGGGGTATCATCAATGTTATGGTATTGACTATAACAAGACGTTTTCTCCTGTGGCAATGCTGAAATCCATTCGGATTATGCTAGCTATAGCAGCACACTTAGATTATGAGATTTGGTAGATGGATGTTAAAACCGCTTTTCTAAATGGTAACTTAGAAGAACAGGTGTATATGATACAGCCTGAAGGTTTTATATCTGAAGATGAGTCTAAAGTGTGCAGGCTATAGAAGTCCATTTATGGACTTAAGCAAGCATCTAGGAGTTGGAATATACTATTTGATAATGTGATCAAATCTTATGGCTTCGTTAAGAATAAAGAAGAATCTTGCATCTATAAATGGGCTAACGGTCCCGTTATTGTATTTCTTATATTATATGTGGATGATATTCTCTTAATCGTGAATGATATCCCTGTATTACAAGGAATAAAGACATGGTTATCATCACAATTCTCCATGAAAGATCTGGGAGAAGCATCCTACATCCTAGGGATGAAGATCTATAGAAATAGATCTAAGAGGATGCTTGGTCTATCCCAATCTACGTACATTGGCACAGTGCTAAAGAGGTTTAGCAAGGAGAATTCTAAGAAAGACTATCTTCCAATAGGCCATGGAATTCATCTTTCTAAGAAGGATTGTCCGACAACTCCTAATGAAAAAGAATGTATGAGTCGAATTCCATATGCTTCGGCAGTGGGATCGATTATGTACACCATAACATGTACAAGACCAGATGTGGCATACTCACTAGGAGTAGTGAGTAGATACCAATCTGATCCAGGAGAAAAACACTGGCAAGTTGTTAAGACAATCCTTAAGTATTTACGAAATACTAAGGACTAGTGGTTAGTCTATGGAGAGTCTGATTTGAAGCTTGTTGGATATACTAATTCCAGTTTCCAATCAGATCATGATGATAGCAAAAGTGTGTCAGGTTTTGTGTTTATCCTGAATGGTGGAGCTATTTGCTGGAAAAGTTCTAAGCAACATACAGTGACAGATTCAGTATGCGAGGCAGAGTACATCGCTGCATCAGATGCTACGAAAGAAGTGTGGCTGCAAAAGTTCCTCTCTAAGCTTGGAGTGGCATCTTCCATAGATGGACAAGTCCTGTTGTACAGTGATAGCACTGGTGCCATAGCTCAAGCAACGGAACCACGAGCACATCAGTGCACCAAGCACATACTGTATCGGTTTCATCTTATTCAAGAGATTGTAGAACGAGGTGACATAAATCTTCAGAAGATTGATGGAAAGAAAACCTAGGGTACCCATTTACTAAAGCACTCAGCATCAAGGAGTTTGACGACTACAAGTTGAAGATGGGTATTAGATACTGTAATGAGTGGCTTTAGGCTAAGTGGAAGTTTGTTGGGAATTGTATCCTAAAGCCAATCATTTGATGATTGTGCTAATGTAAATAGCATATAAATTGATATATTAATAAAACTTATTTGACATGTTATTTATTACAAGAACATCTTCTTAAAACTCCTAATAGTAATGAAGCCCTTAGGATCTTCTTCTACAATAAAGGAGGATTTATCTTTAAAGATCATCAAAAAAGTTCGCGACCAAATGATATACTATGACAGGGCCATAGTATAATTAATTGTATGTTGTATATCATATTTGTTGGTTATCCTCTTAACCAAGTGAAAGAGTAGCACCCTAAAAGCCAATCATGTAAGGGCATTTTTGTAATTTCTTTCAACTAATGTATGATATTTTATCAATTAAAAGGCATTTTTTTCGATTCATCATATGCTGTCTTATATTTATTAAGATTATGATGAACCCCATAAGGTTAGGTCAATGGAATTAGGGTTATGATGAAGTTCATAATGATGAGACCTAAGTTCCTAAAAACTCTAATCTAAAATGTTCCAGTCGAAGGATCATCAGTCGGGGATCGATGATACCGGTAAGACTGCATATTTTATGTATGCTCAATAAAGAGGGTGGTTGGTCTCATAGCCACTTGTGTAGAGACACTAATACAAGGATGTGGGTGCTCATTTGGGTATGAGTTCACTGAATTGATCCACATTGAGAGCATCTTATGGAGATCTTACTTACTTGTCAAAAGATAGTTCTCTTAGTGGGAGTTGTGCAAGTGATCCTTAGACCTGAGATTACCATAGAATCTTATGCACATGAATCTATGTTTTAGTTCATACTCATTCATGGCTAAGTCATGTACGGGTATTCATGGATATAAAGGATTGTGTATGAAGGTTATGAGTAGGTCAACAAGGAATCGATCATTCCTAGTAAGAGGAAAAGTAATCCCATGTAATCTCATTATATGATGACTCAAGAAGTCTTTGATCAAAGCAAAATGAAATTAGAATAGGTTTCTAATTTTTTATTTGCTGAGTCTTTATTATTGATTTGAGATTCAAATGAATAAAATGTTAGGGTTTGACATTTTTCCATACCCATCACTTATTCGGGATAAAGAAAGATCGAAGGATTGAATTGCACAGTAACTTGCCATTGAAGGGTATTTTGGTAATTCTATCAAATTTCTCATCTTCTAGGTAGACATGATACATTGCTAGATGTCAATCTTGTCTTGTAGGTTTTCATGAATTAAATTTATTTAATTCATGAGTCAATTTGAAAGATGGTTCAAATTGGCAACTAGGGTTAGCATGATTTGATCTAATTCGGTTAGTCAGTTTCTAATCGAACTAAATCGACTTAAACCTAGACCTACTGCTGGCTAGATGAGGAACCCAATGGGTCACACACATAAGGAAATTGGTCAAAGAATCATTTTAATAAGATTAATTAATTCAATTTGTTAGCCAATCAGCATGCTAGCACATGTGGCTAACTATCGCTCCAATTTGGGTCGAAATTGATTTGAACCGGCTTAATTAATTGATCCAAATTAATTTTAGAATTAATTTGGGATAACCTCTGACCTGATCAACCATTTATTGGATTGGATAAGGTTGAATTAATAGAGTCCAAGAAATATAGGACTCTTGGAAGGGAAACTATGCACGTGCAGAATTTTCAAGAGGCGCCTAAGAGTCCTTCTGATTTAAGGTACTAGGAGGCGCATTTTTTTTAGGATTTATAGGTCCATTGAACGTGGAGAACCTTATCTAGATGTTATTGTATTGGATAAGGTTGAATTAATAGAGTCCAAGAGACATGGGACTCTCGAAAGGAAAACTGTGCCGTGCAGAATTTTCAAGAGGCGTCTAAAAGTCCTTCTGATTTAAGGCACTAGAAGGCGCATCTTTTGGAGATTTAAGAGTCCATATAAACATGGAGAACCTTATCTTGACACATGGCAAAATCAGAAGCTATCTTATTTAAGATGGGATGCCAAAAGTATCCCATCAGGTGTGGCGCGCGTAGAGAGAAAGGTGCAGAAAATTATAACGATGTGTCCCTTGATTCAAATTGAAATAAATTTAAAAATTTTATATCCTTTCAGAAGGACTGGAATGGGTTGTATCCCTTCATTTGACGTCTTCCCATTCACTATTTAAAGGGGGTGGCACATATGGGATAGCATCGGATAATTTTTAGTAATCCTTGTTAAGACAAGAGTCTTCTCTCCCTCTTCCCTTCTACAAGCCTTAGTCAATTTAGGACAACTCTTTTCTTAGCCTATACAAGTTTTATTAGGCTTAAGAAAAGGGTAAAAGGGTCCTAAGAGCCAAGCCAAGAAGTCAAGAAGCCAAAAGGAGGTTTAAGTCAAGTTCATGAGCATATCTTTGATTCAATTCTCGTGTGGATCACCATTGGAGGGCGAACACTTGGGCGCCTAGTGGAAAAGATTGGATAACCAGCTTCCTTCTTCTTCACCAAGTACTAAGGTATGTTCCTCTACATATATTTATATTTTATGACTAATTAATTATTATAATCAAGGGGTCTTGGGTCTAAGGTTTCGGTTGATTATGGTTTCAAGGTTAATTTTTTTTTGAAATCCAGCCTTCCGCTGCATGACCGGAACCCAACATTGGTATCAGAGCCACCTTGATTAATTCAATTAGTGGTCCATAATATATTAATTACATGAATGATTATATTATGCTTTTAGCATGATTTGTTTTATTATGTAGAGTTATAAAATTTCTTTATTAGAACACGCCTCCTGAGCCTCTATGCCTGCGGTGTTTTGCATAGACTGGCCCAAGGGACTAATGAGCTATGGCCGGACGTGTTCCAATTAATGAGAAATTTTACTTAAGATGATAATTTTAAAATTGCACTGAATATATGCATGGTATGATATTATTGTTATGCATACTAGAAAAAGGATGTGCATGAGACCATCAAAGCCCTAAAAAAATTATATTTAGTCGTAGTGTGATAGAATCATAATACAAATCCTTTTAGGGTTTGATTAATCAATTGGTGTCTAGAAAAGTGGTTCTGGAAAGGTAAAGAGATCGTGGTTTTTTAATTGGTTCCGTTGACTGACCTGGCCAATTAAATTGGTGTCTAAGGAAAGCAACGAAAGGACCCCCACCTCTCTCCCACTTAACTAGCCAATTTGATTGATTTAGACCTTGAATTGGAAATGATATATTGATTATGAACACTACCTAATGCCTTCCTTCATACTAAGATAAATTTATGATAACAATTATAGTAGGTTTGTTGTGCAACACAAGGCCTACTCTAGGGTTAGATATGAATTGTCTTAGTGCATTTAATACTTTATAGCATGATTAGTGGTTTGCTTTGTTGTGTAACACAAGGGCAATATTATTCAATCATGACTATATGAAAATGAAGGGTTTGACTAAACTAAGACATTATAGTTTGTTGTGTAACACAAGGCTATAAGTATCTTAGAGGTAGGTGTTATGTTGAGAGTTGCATGGGTTGCAATTGGAAAGGATATTTTCTACCCTTGAACTCATGAATGTTTGTTGTGTAACACAAGATATTTATGATGAATTGGGATCTCAACCCCACTAAAGAAACCCTGGTACGGTTTTCTCGCTTACCATAGGTGAGGGTTATGGTATTCGTGATAAAATGTGGGAGATACAATTAGATCGATAAGTCTTTGTCTAGTTTTAGACATCATTATGAGTGGTCTGCTTATGTATTGTTCTTTACTTTTAATGTAGATTAAAATTTTATGGCTTCTACTTTATCACTGCGGGGCATTTTAGATGCCAACAAGTTGACTGGTCCAAATTATGTGGACTGATTGAGGAACTTGAGAATTGTCTTAACTCAGGAAAAGGTTTCCTACATCCTCGACTCTCCTAATCCAGATCCAATCGGAGATGATGCTACAGAGGAGGAACGAGCCACATATAAAAAGTGGCAGAATGATAGTTTGACTGTTAAGTGTATCATGTTGGCCTCGATGAGCAATGAATTACAGAGGCAACATGAGGAGTGGGAACCTCAATCCATATTGCTCAATCTTAAAGAGCTTTATGGAGAGCAAAGTAGGGCTGCTCGATATGAGATTTCGAAGCAGTTGTTCCGTGCACGTATGAGTAAGGGCTCATCCGTTCAAGCTCATGTTTTAAAGATGACTGACTTAATCACTCGGTTAGGTCAATTAGGGTTTGTAATGGATGGAGAGCTTAATCAGGACTTGATCCTACAATCACTCCCAGACTCCTTCTCGCAGTTTGTCATGAACTATCACATGAACAAACTAAATATTTCATTACCTGAGCTGTTGAATATGCTCAAGACAGCTGAGAGTCACTTCAAGGTGATAAGGCTCATATTCTTCTAGTTGATAGGAAGAAGAAACAGGCAATGAAAAAAGGTTCAAAGAGAAAGAGATCCTTAAAAGTAGCATGCAAAAGAGGAAGAAGGCAAAGAAGCCTTCTGTTGATCGAGCCTGTTTTCACTGCGGCAAGCAGGGACACTGGAAGAAGAATTGTAAGATATATCTTGCAAGTTTAAGCAAGACACTGGTGAAGAAGCATCAAAAGGTTTGTACATGATACAAACTAATTTATCATTGAGTTCTTTAGTTTCTGACTCATGGGTATTGGATACTACATGTGGATCTCATATATGCAAGTCATTGCAGGGACTACAAAGAGTTAGAAATTTGAAGAAGGGTGACTTCAAGCTGTATGGCGCGAGTGGAGAAGCCATTTATGCTGAAGTTATGGGCACCTATTTGTTGTTATTACCTTCTGCAAGATATTGGAATTTAAAAACTGTTATTATATTCAAATATTATTAGAAATATTATTTCTGTACCCTTGTTATTAGAACAAGGTTTTGAAATAAATGTAAAGAGCAATGGTTGCTCTATCTTTTATTCTAATAAATTGTTTGAACATGGTTTGTTTAATAATGGTCTTCTAATTCTTTTGCTCAATGATAAAGTTTTGCTTGTTGATAACAAGAAAAGAAAGAGAGAAGATGTTAATGCCACTTATCTCTGGCATTGCCAATTAGGTCATATAAGTGAATCTAGGATAAGCAAGTTATACAAAGATAACTTCTTTGATCCTTATGATTTTAAATCATTAGGAACTTGTGAATCCTGCCTCATAGGAAAAATGACTAAGTCTCCGTTCACTGGACATAAGAAAGGGCAACTGAGTTATTAGGTCTTATACACATAGATGTATGTGGACCTATGACAACTCAAGCTAGAGGAGGATACTCTTATTTCATCAATTTCATTGACGATTTATCAAGGTTTGGACATGTGTATCTTATGAAACACAAGTCCGAAGCCTTTGATAAATTTAAGGAGTATCAAAGTATGGTTGAGAAACAAACTGGACATAGTATTAAAATCCTTCAATCTGATCGAGGAGGAGAATACTTGTCTAGTGAATTTTTGATCATCTTAAAGACAAAGGCATTCTCTCTGAATGGACCCCTCCTTATACACCTCAATTAAATGGTGTAGTAGAAAGGAGGAATCGTACCTTATTAGACATGGTGAGGTCCATGATGTGCTTCATAGATCTTTCAGTATCATTCTGGGGTTATGCCCTAGAAACTGCTGCCTATATTTTAAACAGAGTGCCATCAAAATCAGTGACTAGCACTCCATATGAATTATGGAAAGAAAAAAATCCAAGTCTTAAATATTTTAAGATTTGGGGTTGCCCTGCTTATGTCAAAAATGTATTCGGACATAAGTTAAGTGCTAGGGCTGATAAATGTAGGTTTATAGGTTATCCCAAAGAAGATATTGGATACATCTTTTATCATCCTGCTGAGCAAAAGGTATTTGTCAGTAGGCATGCCATTTTTTTGGAAAAGGAATTTATCCAAGAAGAAGGCAGTGGAAAGATACTTGAACTCACTGAAGATCAAGACTTACAACCTACTCCTGTTGACAATCAACAAGACATTCCTCAACCAAAATTTCTAAAGATCAAAACAACCACAACATTCACCTCCTCTCCGTAGGTCAGAGAGAGTGCGGGGTGCACCTCTCAGATATGGTTTTGTTATTGGAGATGACAACGAAGCCAATATCATTCAGGATAATGATCCTGTGACCTATACAGAAGCTATCGAGAGTAAGGACTCTGATAGATGGCTTGATGCTATGAAATCTGAAATGGACTCCATATATACCAACCAGGTTTGGACCTTGGTTGACCCACCTGAGGGAGTAAAGCCAATAGGGTGCAAATGGGTCTTCAAGAAGAAGATTGGAGCAGATGGCCAAGTAGAAACCTACAAGGCTAGGCTAGTGGCAAAAGGTTTCAGGCAAAAACATGGTATTGACTATGATGAAACCTTTTCACCAGTAGCTATGCTCAAATCCATTCGGATATTACTTGCTATAGTAGCATACTATGACTATGAAATCTGGCAGATGGATGTAAAGACTGCCTTCCTCAATGGATATCTTGAGGAGGAAGTCTATATGTCACAACAAGAAGGGTTTGTCTCAAGTAGGAGACCGCACCAAGTATGCAAGCTTAAGAAAACCATTTATGGATTAAAGCAAGCATCGAGGAGTTGGAACATTCGCTTTGATGAAACAATCAAAG